>CAUYLG010058044.1:0-178260 GCA_963573385.1 Cacajao melanocephalus
GGGTAGTCCTCCAGACCCCACTGTCTGTCTGTCTGTCTGTCTGTCTTTTCTTCTGCGCACTCTCTCCTCCAGGTTGTGAACATCTCCGAGTTGGGGTGAGGCCTCCCGCAGGCCGGGAGCCTCCTGGCAGACGTGCCGGTCCCCGACAGGAGTTCTCTGACCATCTCAACCAAAGTGGCCCCTTGTCACTCACTCTCCTTACCTAGCTTTGTTTTTCTTTAGCAGCATCTGCAATTTTATTATTATCTCTTTGTTTGGGGTCTATACCCCCCATGAGTGTAACCTCCACTACAAAAGGAACCTTGTAGGTTTTTTATTCCATAGTGTTCCTTTAGCTCCTCCATTCTGCATCTTTTACACTGAGCAAAGTATAAACATATAATAAATAATTTTCAAATAAGTTGCTGAACTGATATGGAGAGATGCTCAAGGCATATGATAGTGAAAAAAAGCAAGATGAATAAAAGAATGTAAAGTACTTGGTTAAAAGGAGGGTGTATAGAATAAGTGGTTTTTAATGCAACGACAATTTAAGAAGGATACAAGAAGTGGGTAATAGATTTTTTTATTTTTTGTTTACTTAACGGACAGGGATTTGGGTACTTCATATTATTTTAGTGGATTTAATACACAATTTTAAAAAATGTAGTATGTTATCTTTGAAAACGTGTAAAGCCTGCTCCACAAGACTTCTTAAAAATTGAGACTACGCTTGCTGACATAAATATAAACTGAAAATATGTCTAGATTGCTTAAATTATGAAGGCCAAACATTCAATATAACATGCATTATTCAAGCAAATTATTTAATTACCTTCCAAAGCTTTTAGACATTCATTTGAAAATGTCTAGATTTCCTTAATTATTTATACCATCAAACAATAAAAAATTTACAGTATTCAAGTAATATAATTACTCCTGAAAATTTTTTTAAATCATTAAGAACATAAAAAAATTATTTATGTACCAAATCTTCCTTCTGACTGCATAAAAGAGAAACTTGTAGCTTCACATTAAAAAAAAATCTATTATTGAAAACTTTAAGTTAATCATTATTTTAGAAGGAAAATTAATTAAAAGTCACATAAAAACACAAAAAGTAAATTATTACATGGTTTGAGAAAGAATTTTTATCAACCTTGTAAAGTAAAATGAACATCATACATTTCGTTTGGAGATAAAAAGTCACTAAGCCAGAATCCTTGCCCTTGAGGAACTCACTGGAAGGGATAAAATTCAAACACAATGTAATAGTTCAAACAGCAGAAACGGACACCAGGCCAGGCTGGCGCCTGTGATCCCAGCACTTTGGGTGGTAGAGGTGGGCAGATAACTTGAGGTCAGGATTTGGAGACCAGCCCAGCCAACATGGTGAAACCGGGCTCTACTAAAAATACAAAAAATTAGCTGGGCGTGGTGGCACATGCCTGTAATTCCAGCTACTTGGGAGGTAGAGGCAGGAGAATCGCTTGAACCCAGGAGGCGGAGGTTGCACTGAGTCGAGATCTCACCATTGCACTCCAGCCTGGGCAACAAGAGCGAAACTCCATCTCAAAAAACAGAATAGAAACACAGACCAAAATGAGAATAAAGTAATTGATTGCTTATGTGTATGGGCCAACAGCAACACACTGAAATCATTACAAAAGCTATAAACTTAATCAATGAATTCCCATTTCATTTGATGGATGTTGAAAATAGAGCTTCTAATGCATCATTTATATTCACTGCAAAAGTTTCATTCAGAAACTTTCCTGCTGGCATTATAAACAGATTTACTCAGGATCAGCAAATACTTCATTGTTGCAAAGGTGATGATGATATATATGTATCACTGTCTCCATACCTCTCAAATACAAATATTATACAAAATTTATTTGTGTTAGCAAAGAAAAATATGTGTCAAGAATTTGGGCCTTGTACTAAGATGCAAAAAGATGTAGCTCAACTAGACAGAATGTCTCCAACAGACTTCTCTACCAACAATGTTTTTCTTCTTTTGTCCTTCCTTTTCCTTTTCTTTCTTCCTTCCTTCCTTCCTCCCTCCCTCCCTCCATCCCTCCCTCCCTCCCTTCTTCCCTTCTTTTTCTCTCTCTACTTCCTTAGAGATGAGGTTCTTACTATGTTGACCAGGGTGACTTCAAACTCCTGGACTCAAGCAATTCTCCCATCTCAGCCTCTTGAGGAGCGGGAATTACAGGTACACACCACTGTGCCGCGCTAAAGATGTTTTTAATTTGTAATTTCAAAAATTCTAAGGTGTGAGTCCTTCCTAAAAGTTTTGTTTTGGGGTTTAGAATACAAACTCATGGAATTCCCTAATTAACTCTTTGCGCCTTGTTTCTATTTTTTTTTCTGTTAATGGAGAAGTACCACCAAACACAGCATATGAAAGAATTACTGTATTTTCAAAATCTTTAGCTTTCCTATTACTTCCCTTCTAAGCATAAAAGTTTGTTTCTTTATAACCCAGTTATGTGGGCTTACTTTTCATACTCTCAGTGTATTCCATGTAGAGAAACACATAATAACATGTAAACATAAAAATGAATGCAAGGACTTTGATATAATGCCCAAAACTAAAACAAACAAACAAAAACTCACCCACTGGTGGTGACAGACTAAATGAAGATATTCTGCTCTCCAAGAGTGTCTATGCTTTAGCTGTTACTATTTGGAGCAGAGGCCCTACTTCCCTCTAAATTTAGCTCTTCATGCTATACTATAATCTGCTCCAGTGAGGGTCAGCCTTTATAAGGTACTCACTGAGCACTTATAAAAGCCCTGGCCCAAGAGAAGCAAGGACACTGAATAAGAAACTGCTAGTATCAAATATTTAAAAATTTGATACTGTATTAATGAATTGAACACTTTTGCGTAAATTCCCATTTTAAGTGTAAATTGAAAGGTTTTTAGATCTAACCTATTACATCTATTTCACCCTACCTCACTCTGTTAATCTTCTAACTGTCTTAGCATCTTTTGCAAATTCCATGCCTTAACTTGCAAAGAGACTCTAGACCCAGGTGTGACAATGAGCCACACTGACAGGGATGCATCTCATGGCAACTGTGCACTAATCCTTCCGGTTGCCCAGCCCACCTTAAGTGGATTAGCACCTTTGATGTAGACTGTTCAGTCTTACCTGGGACTCGTCCTTAGTTCTCTCCATTTTGGAAAGGAACTGATCTACCAGGGGACTTATCTTCTAGTTGTCCCTACAAGGGAATGACTGCTCCTGTCTAATTATTCAGCACTTTGGTCTTAGATTCTATTTTTGACTGTTCTGGTCTGACTCATCTTTGAACTATGATAACCTGCCTTATGCAACATGCTATATTACTAACATGTGCTACGCATATGCTATTCAAACAACTTTAACTTTATGAGCATACATAAAACAGAGAACACAACGTTTTTTGTAAAGAAATAAAAGGAAAATATTTTACTCTCTCTGGAGGATATAAGGTTTCTGTTCCAATCACTCATTTCTGCTGTTATGGTGTGAAACTAGCCATGGACTATATGTAAACAAATAGTCATGGCTGTATTCCAATAAAACTTCATATTAACACAAGTGGTGGACCAGATTGGACCCCCAGATGGTCCTTTGTGAACGCCTATTCTAGAGCAGTGTACCCAACAGAAGTGTCTGTGATGATGGAAACGTTCTACATCAGCAGTATCTAATATAGTAGCCACTACTGATCCCTCG
Source organism: Cacajao melanocephalus (assembly GCA_963573385.1). NCBI lineage: Eukaryota > Metazoa > Chordata > Mammalia > Primates > Pitheciidae > Cacajao > Cacajao melanocephalus. Next base: position 3,716 of record CAUYLG010058044.1, read on the forward strand.
AAATGTGGATAGTGACTAGGAAACTAAATAAATGTTTAATCTTATTTTATTTCCATTAACTAACTTTGAACAGTGTGGCTAATGGTTACTTATGTTAGGCCATGAAATTCCAAAGCAATTCTTATGTCCCAAAATACTTAAATTTAATACAAAGATAAAAATACATCTAAAGAATAGAAATTTTTAATTAATATTTTTCAAATAAAGTAGCTCTAAGAGTCTTCTGTACAAATTTCAAAGCCACGTGGGTATAGCAAGGAAAAAGAAAAAATTAGCACATTTCAAAATAACACTTTGTGTGCAGTTAATATTGTTTAAGACTTTAGGGAAAAAAGACTTGTGCTAATTTTTAATATTTTTTGGTAGAGATCAGGTTTCCCCATGTGGCCCAAACTAGAAAAAAAGACTCTAGAGTCCAAAACTTATAGAAGGACAATATCATTCCCAAAGTGTAAAATGTTTCATAAAGATGTAACATACAAAACTCAGTAAAATTTAGAAACTTCTCAATGCTTATGAAGTACTAATGAAGTACTTTGTGTTCAAGTTTCAAGAATTACCTTTTATTCTTTATTTTAAATGAGTAAACTTATCTACTATTAAAATAAACTTTTAAAATTACCCATAATTATACACTATTTTCCTTTCCATTAATGCTAAAAATAAAGAACAAGTGACACAAAATCCTTTACAGAAAATAAAAGAATCCAGAAATTTTTTGGGTTGGTAACATTGTATCATTATTCTCTCCAAAGAAACAAAAACAATTAAGTTGGTTCTAAAAGTTTAAATTATTGACACTCTAAGCAATAAACTAACTATATGCCTATAATGACACTATACAATTTGTTGCCTGAAATAACTTAGCTTGTTTAATATCCTGATGATGACTTTGTAACAGCCTCTGTCTACTTAAAATCACTCAGCCAATACAAAAACTAACAAATACTCTGAAAGTTGCAGCATTTATAATAATTGAAAAAAAATTAAAATTTGAAATAGCCAATAGTCCAGCTCTAAGGGCAAAATAAAGTCACTCTTTCCTAATATAAAAGTATTGCTGTCATATCCATATTCCCTTCATTCTTATCCTTAATAATATAAAATAACAAAAATAACTTTAAAAAAAAAAAAGCATTAAACAGGGTCAGACGAGGATTCCCAGCAATTTGGGAGGCTGGGGCAGAAGAATTCCTTGAGCTCAGTTGGAGACCAGCCTGGGCAACATGGTGAAACCCCGTCGCTTAAAAAATAAAAATAATTTTTAAAAAAAGCATTAAACATATAGTCTCTTAAAAAATGTATATATTTTCCAGTGAAGAACTTTAACGGTGGACTCTTTACTTCTACCAACCAAAGACTTTATAAAGAATGATTAAAGCCCAAATAACTTGTGTCATGTGAAAGAGAGCACTTGAGTAAAATACGTTAATGTCAATCTCCTTTAAGAAAACAAACCCTGGGTGTGGCAGCTCAGGCCTATAATACCAGCACTTTAGGAGGCCAGGGTGGGTGGATCACCTGAGGCTGGGAGACAAGCCTGATCAACACAGAGAAACCCAGTCTCTACTGAAAACATAAAATTAGCCGGGTGTGGTGGTGCATGCCTGTAATCCCAGCTACTCGGGAGGCTGAGGCAGAAGAATCGCTGGAACCCTGGAGGGGGACGTTGCAGTGAGATCAGGCCCTTGCACTCCAGCCTGGGTGACAGAGCGAGATGTTATGTCAAAACAAAACAAAACAAATACGCAAACAAAACAAAAAGCCATAAAGGCACCATGATAAAGTTTTCATTTTATTATAATACTTCCAAAACCACTTTACACCTTAAACTTATTAGTAGCCCTAAATTGTAAATGCTTGTTTTAAAATTCTTTTAAATAAAAATAGAAATATTACAAAAATTATATTTTAAATATCCATATATAACATCTCATAGAAACAAATTAAGGCAACTACACAATGTCACTTACTTTATCTCAATGAAGCTATTTTCTAAAACTTTTAAGAGGTATAAATTAATTCCTAAAATCTTTTCGCTCTAGGAATCACTCCCTGGTCTCTAGTTAATGCAATTCTATTTTTCTAAGAGGCCCCTTAAGGTATGTGCATTCCTTCCTCTGGGCCCTTGCACTTTCCCCAGATAGGTTATCTCCCAGGCCCTGCCCTTCCCCCAGCAGCTGGCCAGCTCATTCAACCTTCCAGATGGTCTGATTTTGCTGATGTCATTCTTAGTCTTTCAACAGTCTGAAAGACACAAACACAAGCACATACACTACCCACATCGTAGCATACTTTGGCTTTTAGAAAACTCATCCCTCAAATATAATGTTTCAGGGTATTTTAACAAAGTGCCCTAAAACATCTGCTCGATAAGTTAAGACCCTTCTCTTTGAAATTTCAATGAAGTGCTGAGGTTGAGAAAGCCTACTCTAGAGAGGAAATAATGGTGAGCAAGCCAGAGATGGTCCTTGCTCTCAAGGGCTGATAATTTTGTACCCAGGTCTAAACATACCAGTGGCAACTAGGCATGTATTTCATTGAACTAATTACTCATATTTGCCAAACACTGGTGTCAAATTTTAGAAAAAACAAATTTATCACTGAACAGTGATATCTCAAACCAAAAGTACAGTTATAATGTACAAAATACATGTTTCCCAGTCTCTGATACTAACAATTAATTTTTGAAATTGGTAATTTGACATCTTACGCAATTTAGGAGGAGGGCAGAGGACAGGCAAGAATATGGGTTTTTAAAGATAGGCAGTAAAAGAAACTCAACACCAGCAGACAAACTTTTTCTACTTTAGGATATTGCATCAATGGAAACAAAAACAAGAAAGAAAAGGGAAATCTTAATATGGAATATGTGACTTAAAAACGAAATTGTCTAATTTCTATGCCTTTGAGAAAACAATGACATGCTACATACATACAGCAAAATGCAATATTCTATATACATGATGTGATCTTGGCTATGTAAAATACACTAACATCAAATGGTGGCCAACATGAATAGTGGGTTCAAGGCACATTTTATTCTTCTTACGTATACTTGTCTGTATTTTCTGTTTATAAATACATATCTTTTTTATAATTAGAAAATTGTATACACTTAAGTGAAAAGGTTTTAACCTCTTGAAGTTCAAACCAATTCCCAAGGAGTCACAAGCAATAACATTTTTGCAAAAAAGATATGTGCCACAGGATCTAATTATAATTCCCTACTGAAAGCAACCAAGGTTCCTTGGATAAATGGCTGATTCCAAGGTTGGAGCAGGGGACACTCCCTATGATCCTGGGACATCTTGTGTTAGAAAATTCATAAGTGTCTAAAAAAAAAATCAAGCTAGATCAAAACAACACAAAAGCCATCTTGAGGATGATTCGACTGGCCTAGCCCAGGACAATTTGAGGATCCAAATAACTAAGGACAACAATAGCTAATAACCCATTCAATGAAATACAAACCCACAGGTCCATGCTCCTAACTTTTATTTATTTTTAAGAAAACAAATTTTTCAGTACACAAGGAAAGGGAAATACGTACAAGATTTTCTTTCAGTAGAATGTCAACTAATAAACAGAGAATGAAGCATTGAATTAGAAAATCACTATTTTACAATAATTACGTCAAAAATTGATTTGTGCAAGAGTCATCCACGTATGCTAAATCTATATGGGTGTTTGGGTGTGTGTGTAGGGGAGTGCTTGATGATCAACAGGATACTGACACGGACTCCAAGCATCTTCACATAAATAAATTAAAAAATAGTAACTACACATTGGAGAAACAAGACAATACCTTAACGAAAGGACAACAGATAATCATTGCAACTGCATATGTTTTACACTTCGAACATATTGTTTATGGGGTAGTCTAAACAAAAATACATGATCTGAATATCTAATCATGAGGAAATATATATATATCTACAGACATTCTCCAAAACAACTGGTCTGTATTCTTCATAAATATTCTTTCCAAAACAAAGACTGAAGAACTGTTCTAAGAGAATTAAAAGGACATTGCTAAATGCAATGCACATTCCAGGACTGAATGCTGTACTGGGAAAAAATATTTATATATACATAATCATTAATATATATTCATATACATATAGAAGTATAATATATATATGACACTATTGGAACAACCTAAGAAGTTGGAGTATAGACTATAGAGATAAAACTATGGTTTCTATGTTAAACTCACTGAATTTTTTTTTATACTGTGGTTCTGTAAGAAAAGTATCTTATTTTTACAAAATAAACACTGAAGAAATAAGTGATAAAGGCAGAAAGTGTATGCAACCTACTTTCAAATGATTATAAAATTGATTATGTATACATAGAACCATGGAGCAATGGCAAACACAGGAAGCCATATGTATTTTAGGGCTGGGAGTGATGGCACAGGCCTGTAAGCCCAGCACTTTGGGAGGCAAATACCATATGATTTCAGTCATGTAGAATCTAAAAAAGTCGGTATCGTAAAAGTAGAAGGTAGAACAATAGTTTCCTGGAGACAGAGGAGAGAATAGGAGTGAGGCAGGGATGAGGAAAGACTGGTGAACAGGTACAGAGTTACCGTTAGGAAGAATAAGCTCTAGTGTTCTATTGCACAATATACTTATTATAGTTAACAATAATGCATCATATACTACAAAAGAGCTAGAAGATTTTGTTTGCTCTTACCACAAAGAAACGACGAGTGTTCGATGTAATAAATATGCTAATCACCCTGACTTAATTATTACACATGTATTATATATATGGAAACACCACACTGTACCCCATATATGAACAATTACTGTATGTTAGTTAAAAACAAAACTTTAAGAAGCTATTCAAAAAATTATTTTTTTACAGAGTATTTTAAATACATTTATCAAAGTGATACACATAAACACAAAATGTTATATAGTAACAAGTGATTTAAAAAAACGTTTTCTAGCATTTGCCCATCAAAGTAGTTTTTTCCTTCAACAAAGAAAAGCTATAAACTAATAATGCTTCCATTAATCAAAATTCCTTTTAATTAATAGATTAACCAACCTTTTTTAGAATTTTCTCTAGAGTCTACAGATCATTCTTTTGATTATCCTCAATGATGAGAAACTTCATTGTTTGATAGAGGATTTAATTTTAGAAAATTGCCAGTGATAATTCAGAGTTTAATGCGTTGAAAAATGTAGGTGGCCACTTTGAAGCTACCTGGTGTGTCTAAGCAGGTTTTTATAACAAAATGCTGAAAAGAAGAAAAAAAATAGGTGATTAAGGTGTCAGCACTTTTACTGAAAGTGAGAGGTAACCTTCAAAAATGACTGATCATAAGATCAGCTCATCATGCATATTATAGAACATTTAGGAAAAAATTAGAAAAAACTATCAGTCTAACTTTCAGTAATGACCACTGTTCACATTTAAACATAGTATATAGGTCGGGCACGATGGCTCACGCCTATAATCCCAGCACTTTGGGAGGCTGAGACAGGTGGTTCGCCTGCGGTCAGAAGTTTGAAACAAGGCTGGGCAACATGGTGAAATCATGTATCTACTAAAAAATCCCCCCAAAAACACAAAAAATTTAGCCAGGCATAGTGGTGCATGCCTATAAACCCAGCTGCTTGGGAGTCTGAGGCACAAGAATCACTTGAACTCCAGAGGCAGAGGTTGCAGTGAGCCAAGATCATGCCACTGCACCACAGCCTGGCTGAAAGAGCAAGACTCCATCTTAAAAACAAAAAACAAAAAACAAAAAAACCTCCAATTTTTTTGGGGGTGGTGGAGGTGGTGTTACATATAAAAATAAAATAAAATTCAATTCTACCATCCTTTCTCAAATTATAATAAAGTACAATTTAAAAATTATTTGTATTTGGACTCAGAGCTATATAACTTGATTCAGTGATATCCTCGGGAATCTTTATTTTAAAAGTCATCTGTTCCACTGCATCACTTTAGGAAAAGCAGAAACTCTTATAAGAGAGGTAAATGTCTTTGAAATTTGTTAATAATAGTATAATTTGGCTAGGAGCAGTGGCTCACATCTGTAATCCCAACACTTGGGAGGCCGAGGTGGGCAGATCACGAGGTAAAGAGATGATCATGGCCAACATGGTGAAACCCTGTCTCTACTAAAAACACAAAAATTAGCTGGGCATGGTAGCATGAGCCTGTAGTCCCAGGTACTCAGGAGGCTGAGGCAGGAGAATCGCTTGAACCTGGGAGGCAGAGGTTGCAGCGAGCTGAGATGGTGCCATTGCACTCCAGCCTGGCGACAAAGCAAGACTCAGTCTCAAAAAACAAACAAACAAAAAAACTGCCAACTCTGCCTTCCTTCGATTCTCATGCCTCAGTCTCCCACGTAATTAATTTTTGTATTTTTTTTTTTTTTTAGTAGACATGGGGTTTTGCCATGTTGGCCAGACTGGTCTTGAACTCCTGGACTTAAGTGATCTGCCCACCTCGGCCACCTAAAGTGACGGGATTACAGGTATGAGCCACCATGCCCATCCAGTTTCTATATGATTTTAACTAATCTTGTAAAACTATAAAGAATAATATAGTGACAGCAAAAACAAAACAAACAAAAAACCCGAACACAGTACAGAAGGGTAGTGCTCTACCCAATCTTTCATTCCTGACCTTATATCCTAGCCCTACTCCATGGAAATGTCAATAATGTAAACCCTTTAACATCATCCTATATAATCTTTTAGAAAACGTCTATGCATTCGAGATTTTCATCTCCACTGAAGACAAAAGTAATATTTATTAATGAGTCTCCTCATCTCCAATGTTCCTATCTCCAGAAAAGTGCTTTTTCATTGGAAGATACTTAAATACATGTAGGGGAGAAAGATGGTTTTATATGAGATTTACTTTCCACCTAGAGGAAAGGTGCACACACAACACTGACCTTTCTAACTGAGGCAAATAGAACCAGGAGATGAAAATCAGCAAGGAGCGGAGTGGCAGATGCCAGAGAACAAGTTAGTTTATGACAGACACAAAACTGCTGGGAGTGTTGGTGACTATTAGCCCAATGGGAAATCAGAAGACAAGTTATTATAGCAAAAGGGTGTTGAAGTGTTTGCCTCTCTTCAGAGGATTTTAATCAAGGAAGAGGGGAAAACAAAATCTTCAGAAAAAAAGAAAAAGAGAAAGAAAAAGAAAAGCAAGGCCTAGACTAGTAACCAGTGAGAGAATTCTGTTTTGGAGCAAATGCTTAAACACCTTAATAAATGGACCTTCAGGAAGCTCAAAGGTGGTGGTAGGCATGAGTCCAAATACTTGCTCACTTATTAGTTCTCTCAACCAAGAAACTCCCATCCTCCCAGAAGGGGACCTGCCCAAGCCTGTCTAGCAGGTGAAGCTTTATTTGAAGAGTTGCACACACACAAAGTTCCTTTCCATACGCATGCTTATTACACAATGAGAGCATGAACTGGATAGAAATGCCAAGCCTAGGCTAGGGCACACTGATGACATGGGACTGGATTCTCTGACACAATTTTATAGAAGTGGACCATACAAACTTGAATTAAGAAAATAAAAAATAAAACAGAACTAGTACAGAGCTACAAGCTCTCTTATACTTTTTAAAAAGGTTTAAGCCAGGTGTGGTGGCTCATGCCTGTAATCTCAGTACATTGGAAAGCCAAGGCTGGTAATCACCTGAGGTCAGGAGTTCAAGACTGTGCTGGCCAACATGATGAAACCTCGTCTCTATTAAAAATACAAAAATTAGGCTGGACGTGATGGCAGGGGCCTATAACCCCAGCCACTTGGGAGGCTGAGGCAGAAGAATCACTTGAATCCAGGAAGCAGAGGTTGCAGTGAGCCAAGATTGCGCCATTGCACTCCAAATTGGGCAACAAGAGAAAGACTCCGTCTCAAAAAAAAAAGGCCTAAATCTACAGACAGTCATTTATTTACTTATTTACAAATACACTAGATCTAGTACTAGTCAACAGGGATGCAGCAAGCATGAAATCAGGCAAGTTTCATAGAGATCACTTTCTAGCAGGTTGAGCTTTGTTCCAAGTATTGCACAATCGGGCAGAGCAAGTTAGCAAGCACTGATGGTCTCCAGTATGTTTAAAGACAACATATGATGCATTCGACGTGCAGTTGTGTTTATTAATATTTTAATAAATAAGTGCATATTTTTTTACTTTTAATCTTTTTTTCTTTTTCACCTGCAACTGTCTTTTTTTATAACTCGATGTTTTTTTACTGTTTAACTTACAAGTGGCATCCATGCGGAAGAGAATACTTTGAAAACCATGGATCTAAGTCCAGTCCCTAAGCTAACCCTCAGATAGGCACTGAGATGTCAAACCACTTGGCTGAGGTCAGGAATTCCATTTTAGCATGGTAAGACAGTAGAGATCAAAGCAGAAAGATCCCTGCCCATCTGGAGCTTGTGTACGTGGAAGAGTTGGGGCCAGAACCCGATCCACTGTCTCCACTCAGCACATTTTCTAGGGAGCCAACTAAAGCTGCTGCAATGTCTTAGAGAATTATTTATATGATTCTCGAAGGCAGCTTTTTCATTATTTGCCTCATAAATTTTATAGTTTGGAATTAGGTGGAGTAGAGCACAAACATTAATTTAAGGTTGAGTTCAGCACTTGGATAAATTGAATTAGCATATGCTATTTCCAAAATACCAAGAAGTTCTCCATAGAGTTCTATTAAGGGAAAAAAAAAAAAAAAGGCCTTTATCTTTAAAGGAGAATTTAACAATACTGCCTCTTAGGGACATACAAATATTAGAAAATTTATGGCACCATAATTTCTAGCACTATAGGATCCAGTTTTTAAATTGTTTCCTGCAGAAGCTCAACTCTAACAAAAACACAATCTTCACACTCCCAAATACAAACACCGCATCCTTTTCCTCCAGCCAGCAGTTTCCTCTGCACCATCAACTAGGGGTTCTCCTTCCTGTTTATAACAGTCCCATTCTATTACCTTGTACACTAAGAAAAACATATGACTTTTTTTTTTCTTCTTAGAAATGACCATAAATCCAGGTTAGTTTGAAAAGCATTAAAGTCTTCTGTGTGGATATATACAAAGGATGATAGTAGAATATCATAAAACTACACATCCATTAGTAGCTTACAATATATTCTCTACAGTGATAAATGTTATTATCCCTTATTATTTATCTCTGCCCCAGGACTTTTCTTGAGATTTATTTAGAAATGCTCAAAAATAACAGTACACCTGTTATATTTTTTTAAAGTTCTCATCCAGCATAAAAATAAGTTGAGATGTGAAAAGAAAAAATGTAATTCTACATCTGATGCAATAATAATTCTACATCTTAAGTTATTATTTTTTTCTACTAAAATATTAATATTTTCAAAATTAAAAGAGTCAAAGACAGCCAAGAATTATACTATCTAATAGTATACAGGGCACTATACTATTAGATTATACTACTAATAGTAACAGCATATTATTCTTTCTTATTGTCATTACACTTTTTTCCTTTCATTTTTGACATAAACTTAAAAAACATCAATGGAAACACCTACTGCTAAAAATCAAGACAGAATAATGAGAACATTGTCTTTTTGGCATTTAACAAAGGAGAGTTCATTCAGTGAGTTATCTAAACCTTTATTTTCAAAGTAGTTTACAAATACGAATATCTGAACATTTTTGGCACTCTTCACTCAATACATGCCAAATTTAGAACAGGGCAAATCATTCCACTTGGCACCTAGCTGCCCAAAAGATATTTGCTAAAGAGCACCACAGCCTCAATACACAGACATCAGAGTGACTTAAGAATGAAATGTATTCTTGTTTATGACCTGCTAATATTGGTGGATTTCATATTAAATCAGCATTCTGTTAAAATCCCAAAATCTAGGATGACATAAATGACACTTCATTTATCTAAAACACAATAAAAAAAATTTAAACATCAAAAAATAAGTGTAAAAAATGGCACGAATCAGAAAGTAGGTGTCAGAGCAAGTATTCAGCCAAGTAAACACTGAGTAAGAACCCACCAGTCACACCTTATCTGGGCCGGTGCCTGATTTTCGTAGACCCATATACTTATCCTAACGGTGCTGATATTGCTCAAAACAGTTTTGGTACTCCTTTTTTTGGAATGCCTTCTAAGTTGGATTATGAGGCATAAAAGAAAATCAGTATCTCTACTTCATTCACAACTTGATTTTCTCAAACTAAATATATCTGTACCCCTTCTTCAGAATTTTCTGCAAATTACTTTGTCAATTTTCAAAAAAGATGAGGATTAACTACTGGTAAGATATTCATCAATTTGTTCCACAAGCACTGAGTAATGTCACCAAGCTTTTAGTTTTGTGGAGAAGTTAAAATGTGATATGAAATGTTTATGGAAATGCATTGTTCACAAGACAGTTCTTTGCAGATTTAGGTGTAACTGCTTTAACACTTAAATGAATAATCACATAAGCAAAACTCCAAGTATAGAAAAAAGAACATTTGTATTCATATTACTTTCTTATGTTGTGTTAAAAAAAAATTCTTAGAGGCTGTAATACTTCCAAATTTTCTTTTTAAAAACTTCCTTATGAAAAATCTCAAATATATCCAAAAGTAGAGTGAACGGTATAATCAAGCGAATGTACTCATCACCCATCTTCAACTGTTAACATAGTCAATTTTATCTCATCTATATTCTCATTCGGTCTCTCTTCCTTTCCGTCACAGAATTATATTAAAGCAAATCTCAGACGTCTTATCATCCACTTCTGAAATAATTCAGTTCCTATCTCTAAAAGATAAGGAATCTTTTAAAAATATAACCATAATCGACTTCAAACCTAAAAAAAATTAAAATTTCTTAATATTATCAAATATCCATTCAAGAAATATACCTAAGTCTAAGAAGAAAAAGTCAAATGTCAAGAAAACCAGTACCCTGAAAGATGTAATATTTAAAAATGCAATAAAAAGGCAACATTGTCTTCACGTAGAAAGCTGGAGATCCAGGGCTTTAATGGGGTAAATCTAGGAATGGCATGCCAAATTTCTAACATATGCATACGAACAATTTTTCTTGGTTGATAGCATTCATCAGAATGTCAACAAGCTTGAGATCCAAAACATTTAAAGACTTTTTGCCTCTGGTTATGATTGTGTATGCTTAGTGCCACCTCACCTCACATTGCCAGAAAGAATTAGTCAAGTAGGAAAACAAATCCACCTAAAATAACTTAGAGACCAAACTGAATTCAACTCAGCTTATACTGAGCATACACTAGGTGCAAGACACTGGGTTAAATCTTGAGAAACAAAGATAATTTCGACCTAGTTGATGTATACTCTAGGATGAGAAGGGCCCAAACAGATTAATAATAATAATTATAATGGAATGTGATGAGAAAGTGCTTGCTTTAGTTATTTTCATGGAGATCCAGATGAAGAAGCAATGTCAATTTAGCTGGTTAAGGGGGTGGGGGGAGTAAAAGGGGTTGCTAGAATCCATAAGAAAAGAGAATTAAAGGCTGCCAGTAATGATACCAGCAGCCATGTTGCATATCAATATCCTCCATACATAGATTTTACTTATAACCCTTGCCAAGAGACATGAATAAATGTATTTACTAGCATGTATATTTCCCCTACTGGATAGACAGGGAGAGATGAACATGAAAGCTCAATAAAAGAGGTTTTGTTTAAATTGTGTCTGGAAAGTTGAATAGTTCATCAGATCTGGAGAGGAGATTCAGCGAAAAGGGAAGGGAAGTCATTCCAGGAGGAGAAAAGCAGGAACAAAGGGGTGGAAATTACCGGCAGGTTGCGGAACAAGCAGAGTGGTGACCTTAGAGCCCAGTGTATGGGAAGGCCCAGATGACTGGAAATGCCTGCTGAGACCACTGGTGGACTGGAACCTTCCAGGACAGATCTAGCCCTCTATTCTGTGGCCAGAGGAGAGCCATTCTCAAGATGACAGGTGCTCAGTGTTTATTGAACTGGTAGTTCCCTGAATTAGCCAGAAGGAGACAGGTGGGAGAGAAGCAGGTTATTTAAGATGCACTGCAATAGGTCTAGAGTGGTAGTAGCAGAAAAAGATATGAGAGGACACATACAACATTTCAAACATTTCAGAAATCATTATTCCAATTCTGGCTCTGACATTCCTTATATGGGATTGTGGGCAAATTATTTCTCTTAGTTTTTGTCCTCTTATTTGCAGAAATGGAGATAATACTGGCTAATTCCTGGGTTGTCATAACACTAAAATAATTCTATGCAAAGCATCTAGTAGAATATCTAGCACAGACTAAATACTCAATATGAAGTAGCTATTTTACTATCATTAAAACTTTGATGTGAATCTATTTTACTATGCTCATTATCTTATTCCTACATTAAATATTTACACTGTACAAAACTACTAATGTAATCAATCCATCTAATGAACAGTGCCCATTAGGCATTTGTTTCTAGAAATTTAAACTGAACATGATTTATCTGCATTTCTAGGTAGATGTTAGATTCTCTTTAAATGTTATTGTCTGTAAATTCACTGGCCATGTATTCAGAGAGAGCTAAATACCAACCAGGTGTCATAAGGCATCAAGAAAACAGATAGTAAGCTGCTATCCTCGAGGAACTGACAACCCCAGTGAGACAAACAGGTGTGACCTTCAAGTAACCATGGCCCAGATTTGGCACAAGAGATGGAAATACTAGCAATGAAGTACCCAATTCTGTGTACGCATCTGCTGGTAAGATGCTAAATCACATGTTCCAGGAGGTTACTACTCAAGTGTTTTTTTAGGTTGTGGGTTTCTTCTGCATGATACTATGTTATAAATCAAGTAACTTTGGCACTAACAGCATTACAAAAGATTGGTCACTCTCAGAAAAGCCTTATTACTTGTTTGAACAGCCACATTACTATTAAAGCATCATCCAACAAAAGTATCTTTGTTATACATTGAAATGAATAATTTCAAGCCATTTTCATGTAAGATGTTCTGGCTCAGATCTGTCCCAGTTTAGAGTGGGAAAACAGCTGGAGTATAGGAAAGATTTTTGCTAAAGGCAGGAAATAATGATAAACATATTCCAGGAGATTTCAGATGTATTAGTGAAAGCTTCACGCAAAATGAATGCCTAAGGTCAGAGGAAAATGCCTTTCACTTTTTGTATAGCACTATGAGAAGAAACAGTGGTCCTGGGGATGCTTAAAAAATAAAAACACCTACACAATTATTCAAATATTTCTCTTTGACACATACACGTCTCTTTGACACACATATTGAGAGAAACATCAATACTACTCTGCAGGGAAACAACAGTAAAACATAAACACTAATTTGCAAAGAAACTTTCATTGATGATGTAAATATAAACGTGCACCCTGGAAAAATGACTGATTCCCACATTTTAGCAAGCAAGTCTTCTTTCTAAATACACTCTTGTATTTACCCTCATCTACCTATAGTCGAAGCTCTAGGCTACATATTACACTTGAATGAAGGTTGGATTAAGAGGCTAATCTAAGGCTATATATAGGCAGCAACGCCAATTTAATCTCCGCCCTCTCCAACCTCCCCACCCTCCACTCCCTATTTCCATAAATCTCAAGATCTGAGTTACAAAGGGAACTGAGAACTCTAGCAGAGCAAAGAGGCCTTTCCCTCCCCCTTCCCCAGGCTGTCTCTCATAAACGAAGTATTAGTGCAAGTGTAAATTGTTTCTAAACAGCCTTAACAGGCAACATAGGGCCATCAGGTCCGGTTTTCTTATACAGCTTCCACAGAGGCCAAGGAGATGACAAGTAGTGGGGAGGGCGACGATCACCAACATAAAAACTATAGTCTCCCAAGTGTATTCTCATCAGGCACTCACTCGCTCGTAACGGGGCGCTCTCCTCCCCACCCCTAGCCCGAGCCCCGGCCCCAGCCTGCCCGGGAGCCGCGTCTGGCGGTGCCACGCACGAGACCATGTGCACCCGCCACTTCCCACCGCGTGGCTGGCCCCCGCCCGCCGGCTCGCGGTCTCAGGGTCTCCCGGGGCGGCCAAACGTGGCGAGTCTAAGGTCTTCATCTTGGGGCACTGATACCCCGTACGCGCGGTGACGATGAGGTGGAGCGAGGGCTTCTCCGAGACGCAGGAAGCCGCCCCAGGAGGCACACGCTTCCTCCCCGCCAGCTCCGGCCCGGTGGAAGCCCCTAAGGGGCGGCAGTCGCGGCTCTCGCAACCCTCCCGGCACCCCCTGCCTCACCTAGGCAGCTTCTCACCTGTCCGAGGAGGTAGCGACGACGCGCAAGGCTGGGGGCTGCGGCGATTCGTGCAGCGGCAGCGACGCCAGCAGAAGCAGCGGCGGCAGACAATGGAGGAGTGAAGGACAGACACATTGACATAGACACACGGAACCCGGCGCAGTCCCGCCTCTCGCACCGCCCCCGCCTCCCAGCCCGCCCCCACTCGGACCGCGCCACTACCAGGGACATGGTGGGGATACGGCGACAACCGGGGACCACTGCACTCCCCAGAAAGCAGATGCTGAGCACAGAACCACTAGTTAGAAAATTATACAATACTACACGTGGCCAAATATTTGAAGCGGACAAGATAGGCGTGCGGAACATGTAGGAGGAATTTAATTCCCCCCTCCAGGTTTCTGCATTTAGTTTTACCCTCCCAGGTTGCTCCAATGGTGGTCTCTCGCTGCCGCCTCCTGCGGCTCCTCCTCCTCGGCCAGCCCAATGACAGGCGGCGGGCGGTGACTGCCGCGAGGCCTGCAGAGACCGCCCGCCCGGCTCGCCGGAGCTCGCCCGCTGTCCGCCACCCCGCTGGAGGGAGGAGAGAAGCGGAGCGCTTCCGCGGTTGGCTACTCAGTGTGTTGGTCTCAACTTGCCTCTTTGCGTCTGGCGTTCCCAATACAGACGCATCCTTTCTTTTTTAATACTTCCTAAGACACAGAATAACCTTCAAGCTGGCGGGACCAATGGTTCACATAAAGAAAGGCGAGCTGACCCAGGAGGAGAAGGAGCTGCTGGAAGTCATCGGGAAAGGTATGGGTGCTGGGCTGCGACGCGGACGCTGCCGGCCTGGCCGGGGGGCGTGGCGGGGCCGGGGGTGCGCCCCTGGCCTGGGTGGCCTTTGGCGGCGGTTCTGCAAGTTTGGCAGCCTGGAACCGGGAAAGAGCGTTTCTCCCTTTGGTCTGGGACGGCTTGCGGGGGCGGAGAGGGTAGGTAGAAGCAGTGCTGGGACGAGAGGTAGTTACAGAGGCTCGGCCTCTAAATCCGCTTTTGGAAACGTACGGATTTCCACGCCCCACCTTAGATTAATGGGAGCGTCCCGGGGCGTGGGCCCCAGTGTGTGCCTTCTTCACTGCTCCCCGGAGATTTTGACCATGGTGGGTACTGGTGGTTTCAGGTTCTTAGGCAGTGTCTAAAGCGCCCTTTAGACTTCCGCAGGCCGAATGATCTGGATATTTTGCCGCTTTCCCCCCGCCCCGGCTTGGGAGTGTAGGGCGCCCTTAGGGAGAGGGATTCTTTATAAGGGTACAGAACTAGGTCTGTAATTTGCTGCATTGAGACTTCCGCATCCAGGGCCTCCCTGGCTTCCATAAGCCCCGACAGCCGCAGGAACCCTAGAGAGACGGGGAAATTGGCGAGACGTCCACACCCACCCCTCGGCCCACGTTGCACAGCAGCGACCTTCTAATCGCCCTCCTCCGCGCTTTCTCGTCCACTCTCCCAACGCGTGCCCCACTTCCGCTCACTGAGTCCCAGCGAGGAGCGCCAAAGACGAGCCAGAAGCCATATTTCCCCGCAGTCCCCGAGTGGACGTCCCAGAGGAGTTCCCTGCCGAGTCCCGTTACCTGGCAGGTGACATCAGCGTGACTGCATGCTTCTCCTGAACCGTCACGGCGCGGGGCTGGGGATGCCTGGGACTGCGGGCATAATTAATGCGGTGATTTCAAACTCAGTATAGCCATGTCTGCCCTCGAATGGCAGAGGTGCCAGTCTTTGCAGCATAGGGCTTCCTAGTTTCCAATTTTATTTGCTTAGTAGCCAGGCCGAAATGTGGAATCCTAGACAATAAGGCAGACTTATTCTTCATAGCGACAAGGAAACTCGGAGAAAAAATTCAGGTTTGAACTCAACAGGTGCTGATGAGCTGAGCCTACCCCATCTGATCTCAACTCACCCGGTCTGATCTCAACTGTTCTAAGTCAATCATAGTTACATCTATCAATGATGTGTTCTTTGCCTGGAATTTGGGGATTTGGGTTAGAGTTTTTATTGTTGTACTGCAGGGTTCTCTCTGACCTATTTGGCATTTCAGTCTTTGATTTCTTCTGTCTCTGAGTAATTTCTTCCTGCCTTTGATGGCTCCTGCGTTCATTTAAGCAAACATGCAAGTTCTCGCTGTGTTCCAGGTACTGTGTTAGGTAAAAAGGAGACAAATGATCAATTCACAATCCACCAGGGACAAAAATTCTTTTAAACCTGACAGAGCTAGTACATGTCCTCTCTTTTCTCTCCCTCTCTCTTTTGTTTGTTTGAGACAGGCTCTCACTCTTCACCCAGGCTGGAGTTGCAGCTCTTTGCAGCCTCCACCTCCCTAGTAGCTGGGACTACAGGTGCGAGCCACCATGACTGGCTATTTTAAAACTTTTTTTTTTTTTTGGTAGTGATGGGGGTCTCCCTATGTTGCCCAGGCTGGTCTTGAACTCCTGGACTCAAGTGATCCTCTGCCTCAGCCTCCCTAAGCGCTGGGATTACAGGCATGAACCACTGGGCCTGGCCCATCATGAGTTCTCTTAAAAGTGAAACATAGTGAGCAGTTATATAAATTGAGCCTCTGACGGGAGAAGGGATTCATTGGATATGTTCTCAGGTGTGTACTAGTTTTAATTTCAAAGATTATATAAACCTGAATGAATGTGCATTTATTCTGGTTAGTGCTGTGATATTTCTGGGCTCACATGGTACATTAAGTTGCATGAGTGCACTGATGCTTTCATTGCTTTAATTGGCCCATGCCAATGAGTAAAGAACTGATGGGGACCTAGAATGTGATGCCTTCTTTTCAAATGAAGGTCTGTGGAACATCACTTGCACTCATAAGGAAGAGTAATGGGCCAGGCACGGTGGCTCATGCCTGTAATCCCAGCATTTTGGGAGGCTGAGGTGGGTGGATCACGACGTTAGGAGATCGAGACCATCCTGGCTAACACGGTGAAACCCAATCTCTACTAAAAATACAAAAAAATATTAGCCGGCCTTGGTGGTATGCGCCTGTAATCCCAGCTACTTGGGAGGCAGAGGCTGGAGAACTGCTTGAACCCAGAAGGCGGAGGTTGCAGTGAGCTGAGATTAAGCCACTGCACTCCAGCTTGGGCGAAAGAGTGAGACTCCATCTCAAAAAAAAAAAAAAAAAAAAAAAAGAATAATAATGGGAGAATGGGAGATAGGAGAAAAACAACCATAGCCAACATTTATTGACTATTATTGCCAGCCACACATAATTTTAAGTACTTTACATATATTAATGCATTTAATTTTGATGAGCTAGGAATTAGTTTTAAGCTATAACAGTATGAGAGACAGCATGGGATAGTGGTTAACCATGTAGGTCTTGTTTGAAATTCTAACTCATTTACTGGTGATGTGGCCTTTACGCAAGTGACTTTTCCTGAGCCTCAAGTCCTCCTTGTGAAAAATAGGAATAATAATAATACCCACCTCACAACGTCGCTATAAGGATGAAAGGAGTTAGTATAGTTAAAGCATTTATAGCACTGCTTGTGTTTGAGATAAATATGGTAATCTTCACTTTATAGGCAAGGAAACTGAGGAACTGGGGGGTTAGGAAATAGCATCAAATAGGTAAATGGCAGAGCAGAGGTATCACAGGGCTCATAGACAGTAAATAGGCTGCACTTAAAAACAAACTAAACAAAATGTGAAACCAGCACCATAGCAGTCCATACAGTATTCACTCTGAGAGGTCATTTAGTTTTACCAAAACAGCATCTGTCTAGTTAACTCAGTTTTAAACGTTACTGATTTTGTAGTTTTGTGTGCATTAAATTTAAAATAAATTTTTATTTTATAGTTGAAGAAAAATCAGAAGCAAAGTTTGTGTTTCTGACAAAAATAGCCTTTTTTTTCTTTTCTTTCTTTTTTTTTTTTTTTTAGACAGTGTTTCGCGATTGTCTCCCAGGCTGGAGTGCAGAGGCGCAATCTCAGCTCACTGCAACCTCCACCTCCTGAGTTCAAGTGATTCTCCTGCTTCAGCCTCCTGAGTAGCTGGGATTATACGCACCTGCCACCACGCCGGGCTAATTTTTGTACTTTTAGTAGAGACCAGGTTTCACCATGTTGGCCAGGCTGGTCTCGAACTCCTGACCTCAGGTGATCTGCCCAGCTTGGTCTCCCAAGCATTTTTTTTTTAAAGTGGGTGGTGTGGGTTTTGTTTTTTTTTTTTTTTTTTTTTGCTTTCATACATTTTTCAACTTTGAAAAACCCTAGACTAGACAATAAGTTCTAGTTCTTTGAACTAACAGTAACTTTTCAGCAAAATCTGGCCTGGCATCTTGGACAATGTGAAATGAACTTGGCAAATATTTAAGTGATTTCCCACCTGCCAGCCACTGCTCTCTAGAAATTAGCAGACAGACTATAAATGGGACTTTTTATTTATTAGAATGTCAGGAAGTTCCAGATGAAAATGAAAATCTGTTTCCAACATACCCATTTAATAATGACAGCATTCATATAACAATATGTAAGAGAAAATTGAAATCACTGAACTGTGTTTAATTGGCTTACATTACTTGTAGAGTGACCCATTCTTCTAAGCTTTGATACCTTTTTCATTAATCTCTGAGCAGACACTATTGTGAAATAAATTAAACATTTTTCAAGGCTATGAGCTAGATGATTTTCCCATTACTTCTCTTATTTAGTACTTGAAATTCCTGAGCTTACTGTTGCTAACAAGAAAGTAATATATTTCCTATTTTTTAAATATATCTTTGTAAAAGAAGCTATGAAACAGGGTTGGACAATATAGTTTTTCTTACCTACTTTATGGGATGCAATAAATTGCACATATTAAGGTACACATTTTTTTTTTATCAGTTTTTATTTGAACATACATCTGTGAAACCATCACTAAGATCAACGTAATGAACATCTCCAACACCCCAAAAAAAGTCCTTATGCTTCTTTGTGTCTGTCGCTACCTTCATCCCCATCTGCAGACAACTACTAACAGATTTCTGCCTCTTGATTAGATTCTATTCCAGAATTTTATATTAGTGGAATCGTACAATAAATATCCTTTTTTGAGGCGGGGACCTGGCTTCTTTCATTCAACATGATGATTTTGAGGTTCATTTGTATTGTGTGTACCAGTAGCATGTGGCTTATTTTTTTCTTTCATTTCCACTGGAAGGATATACTGTTATTTGCGCATCCATTCACATTGATGCACAATTGTTGTTTCCAATTTGGGACTGTTGAAGTAAGATCCTGTTCATAGGTCCTATGTAGTTTATAATACTTCGAGTGACTTTATGATTGAGAAACATTCAAGTCTGCTTATAACTGATTATAGTACAGAGTTCAAAGAAAAAATTAACTTAAAATATATGGTTACCTTTAGTTGTATTGCCAGACAGATTATGCAACCTATATGGGCTTCATTATCTTGATTTTCACAACAGCTGTTTAAGATACTCTCAATGTTATACCTTGCTCTGTAATACTAATTTAAGATCATTTTGTTACAGAGTCTAAAAATAGATATGAGTAGGAGACCTTTTAGAAACATCACACAAAGTCACTATTTCAAAATGCATGTTATAATTAGAAGTCTCCACTTTTAAAATATATTTACAGCTTCATATCTATGATTATATCAAAATTTATATCCATATGTTGTTTTAAAATTAAGGTACTTTAAACACTGTTACGTGATTTTGCTTATACATAAATACCAAACACTGTAACAACTAACAAAGCCAAATAGATTTCTAAATCCTTAACTTGATTATATATATTTTTGAAAATATCCATTTTTGTGGATTCCAATAAGTAGTGATTGAGATCCAGCTGGGCACAGTGGCCAACCCTGTAGTGTGACCTCTCTGTGCTTTGAGAGGCAAAGGCAGGAGGATCACTTGAACCCAGGAGTTTGTGACCAGTCATGGTGTCAACATAGCGACACCCCATTTTTACAAAAAATGTAAAATTTAACTGGGTACAGTGGCATGGACCTATAGTCCTAGCTACTCAGGAGACTGAGGCAGGAGGATTGCTTGAACCCAGGAATTCAAGGCTGCAGTGAGCCATGTTCATGCCACTGCAGTCCAGCCTGGGCTATGAAGCAAGGCCTTAGATCTATAAAAAATTAAAATAATAATAATAAACGATTAAAATCTATATGTGTTTGAGTCTCATTGTTGTATGATGAATTGCTGAAAACAGAATGTTTGTTTCTCCTGTTGTGTTTGTTTTGGCTACAACTACTTGTCTTCGGTAGAGACCTGTGTTCCCTATCTAGATATTGGAAATGTCACAATGAATTATATTGTGCCGCTCTGAATATAAAATAAAAAGAAGATATAATAAAGGCTTATATGTATGTGCTCCAGCTTAGGACAAGTCCCCAGTACTCTTCAGATAACTATGGGATGGATACTATTGTCCTTGTTTCATAGATAAGGAAACAGAGTTTTGCAGGTCTATTTATTTATTTATTTACTTACTTACTTATTTTTTTGAGATGGAGTCTTGCTCTGTTGTCCAGGCTGGAGTGCACTGGTGCAATCTCTGCTCACTGCAACCTCCACCTCCTGGGTTCAAACAGTTCTCTCGTCTCAACCTCCTAAGTAGCTGGGATTACAAGCACACAGCACTACGCCCAGCTAATTTTTGTATTTTTTTTTTCAGTAGAGACGGGTTTTACCATGTTGGCCAGGCTGGTCTTAAACTCCTGACCTCTGGTAATCCACCTGCCTTGGCCTCCCAAAGTGCTGGGATTACAGGCATGAGCCACCCTGCTCAGCCAAGTTTTATAGACCTTATTCCACTTTATAGCATTTCTGAAAAAGGTGTATTGTGGTAGAAGAGAGCAGTAACACTACGAATATCATTCTTTTTGAGACAGGGTCTCACTTTGTTGACCCGGCTGGAGTACAGTGGCATGATGATAGCTCACTACAGCCTCGGCCTCCTGGGCTCAAGCAATCTTCCCACCTCAACCTCCTGAGTAGCTGGGACTACAGGTGCATGCCACCACACCTCGCTAATTTTTCAGAAATTTTTTTGTAGAGGTAGGGTCTCACTATGTTGTCCATGCTGGGAAAATATTATGTATATAATTTCTTCTCTCCTAAAATGCTTGTTCATCCAATAAAGTGATCAGTCCCACCCTAATGAGGCAGGTTGTGCTGTATTTTCTTCTTTGTTTTGAGCAATTGGAGAAATTCTCTAAATGGAAATAAATCACTAATTATTACTTTCATTAGTTTAGGTCTGTTGTTTCTTATCTCCAATGAAGGTAAATGTTGGCTCCTTGCGCATTCCTTCTTATAGTACTCTATCTTCCACCCCCAGCAGTTTGTTAAATCAGATTTAAGGTATTTCTTTCCCAGAATAAAGCAATTTTTAAAACTTATAAATATTATTTAAGTCTACTATGGACAGTAGGAATGACATAAAGTAAAAATCCTTCTGTGTGAGCCATGTGTTTCACATTTCTATACTATTCTGGACTTTCTATAATTTCCAGCTAATGTCATTACATTGTGAACACCAAATTGGAAATCATCACACTTTTTCCTCTTGGAGTGTTTTGCTCATCCATGTTCCGAATCTATTTTTATTCTCTAGAAGCGCAGTCTGTTTCAGATTATTTTTCTTGTTTGGGTCCCTGCATTTCAAAAGGCTAACCTTAACCTGTTGAGTGGCGTTGTGTGATTGTGTGTGTGTACATGTGTGATGTAATAAAGAATATTTATTTGGTCTCTGCCCCTGGCTCCTAAGACAGAGCTCCTAAAACCCTTATAATCTCCTGAGCAATAGGGATGCTGGGTGCATCTTTCATTCTAATATTTGGTCCTTGACCCTGGTTCCTGACACAGAGTTCCTAATCCCTTGGAATTTCCTGGGTGTTAGGAATGTCTTTTGTTCCAATGAGGTGACTGTTGGATACCTTCAGGATGGGGGCTGGTCATGAGAAAGTCCAAGCCATGATTAGAAAGTTCAAACTTTGAACTCTACCCCTCCCCTGCATCTTCAGGAAAGGGAGAGGAGCTGAAGACTGAATTAATAATAGATCACACCTATGTGATGAAGCTTGCATAAATATTGCTGAAGTGCAGGTTGCAGAGAGCTTCCAGATTGCTGAACTCGTGGAAGTTCTTGGAAGAAAGAGTGCCTGGAGAGAGCGGAATCTCTGTGTCCCGTGCCACATACCTTGCTCTTTGCCCCTCTTCCATCTGGCTGTTCATCTGATCCTTTGTAATATTTTTTGCAATTGATGGGTAAATATATGTAGTGTTTCCCCAAATTCTGTGAGTTGTCCTAGCAAGTTATGGAATCTGAGGAGGGGATCATGGGAACCCTTGATTTATAGCCAGTCAGAAGCACAGGGGCTTATGATTGGCATCTGAAGTGGGGACAGTATTGTGAACTGAGCCCTTGACCTAGGAGATCTGACTTTTGGTAAACAGTGTTAGAAGTGAGTTAAATTATAGGAGCCCCATTGGTGTCCAATGGAGAATTGCTTGGTGTATATGGAGGAATCCCCCATATATCTGGCGTCAGAAGTGAAGGATTGAGACTATTGAGTGAGAGTTTAGTAGGAGAAAACCATTTGTTTTCCATTATACATGCATCATCTTTAAAATATATTATTCCCTTACAGAATATGTTAACTTAGATTGCTGGCCATTGGGCAAACATCTTAGAGAATTACCAGCATGTTCTTTAATGAGAGCCAAACGTTTATGATCTTAATCCCATTCTACTGTTTACGTGTAGCAGGTTTTGACATGCTCTTTGCCCTCTTCCCATGGTATTCTCCCTTTCCTGCAGAAACATCTCCTGGGCAGATAGAAAAAGATAGAAAATAACTTTGGTTCTCAGTGGAGAATGGGATTTGGATGAAGCATCTTCCTCAAGTGAAACTGGGGTATGGGGTTTTTGCTCTAGTTTTATTTTTCTATAAAGATTTTTGAGAAAGTCTCTGATGAGAAACCACAGGTATGAATAAGGTTTCATAAGGAACTGGCTTGCATGCTCTTTTTTTTTTTTTTTTTTTTTGCACACAAAAGCTTTGCCTTCTCATAACCATTCAGCCAGTGATACTAACTGCTTTCAGATGGAATACAGGGTCATAAAAATGCACTATTTATAAAAAATAGCTGCCATCATACTCCAGGGACATGTAGATCATTCACTTGACATTTTCCCAACAGATCTATTTCTCTCTCTCTCTAGGAGACATTTCTTTTTCTCCTCTGTTGGTGAGGGGAACTCAGGTGACTTACTTAAGAAGTGGGTCAGAGAGAAAGAAGCATGCTAATCTTTATTTTGCATTCCACCTTTAACTCTAGAAGGCTAGCAGAGTTTAGCACATTCTCACACTACAAGTCTAAATTTAAAGAGAGGAAATAACCTGGTTGGGAGATTCACCTATTCTTTTATGTTCTTTTTTAGGAGAGACTTATCTCAGCCTTTTTTCCTGAGCACATTCAATCTCATTGTTCTCTTCCTATTGAAACCAGAAATTTCTTGGCAGAATGTTTAGCTGGCTTATACTAATAATAATAGCAACATTCTCTCCTGCAAGTATGTTTCTGTCATTATGCTTTATAGAAGACTGGAAAAACCTGACAATTGTGGCCCAATTATAGCTTATTTCCAAATTTACAGAGGAGTGACCTTCAGGTTTACATTAAATGACTTTCAGGGTGGTAAGTACTGATCATAGAGCACTTTTTATATAGTACTAGCCATTAAAGATATGTTTCACCTAAGTTTTTCCAAAACCAAGCGTTCCGTTATAAATATGCCTTCAATTCACAAGATGTGGTGCTGACAGATTATATAAATACTGACTGCATTTTGAATTCCAAGTATTACATTGAGTGGAATTTAAGCTTCAGATGGTGATTTGGATTAGATGCCCTTTAAGATTTTTTTCAGTATTAAGTCTTATTCTTTGTGGTCATTGTATTTCTGCCAAAAGGAAAGTGTGGCCAATTTAATATACTTTAAAGTCTGTGAAAATAAAAACAAGATGGAGCTATTTTTGGCTTCTATAAATCTATTCTACTGGACAATTACTTTGTAAAATAAATAGTATGTGATTGGATGTTTCATTTCTTTGCAACCTACCCTGACTAGTCTTAGTTTTAAAGATAACTTCTTAAAGTTTATTTCCTTGATGTTAACTAACCCTACTTTTCATGTTTTTTTTTTAAGGTACTGTCCAAGAAGCTGGAACATTATTATCCAGCAAGAATGTTCGTGTCAACTGTTTGGACGAGGTAAAATTTTAGAAGTTTAATAAAGGATTTTACTCCCTATAAGAATAGATAATATTTCAAATCTGTTAATACAAGTTTTTTTCTAGCACTTATGCTTATGTTATACTAATAATTCCTAAATGTAAGCAAATAGGTCATAAAAGACAAATAAGTATGTAAAAGTTGTTTAATCTTACTGGTTTTCAAATAAGTGCAAATAAAGTCAAAATCATATTATTTCTTGTCTAGCATGGGGAAAAAATGGACTAAAAGTCCAAAGATCTAGAAGATGCTAATGGTTAAGTGTAAATTGATGTACTATTCTGTAGAAAATTTTGGAATATGTATCAATTTTAATCTAGTATATTCTTTGATCCAGCAACTTCACTTCTAGGGCAAGTTAAGTGAACCTAAACTCAGTTTCCGAGAATAGTTGCTTCTAAAATACGTTTTGAAAATAATGGTAACATCTGAGCATTACAGTAGCCATTGGTCATGTGTGACTGTTAAATACTTCAAATATGGAAAGTTTCACTGAGGAACTGGATATTTATATTTCTTCATTTTCCTTCATTTCTTTCATTTATTAGCAGCTTTTATTGAGATATAATTAATATACAATAAGCTGTACATATTTAAAATGTAAAATTTTTGAAGCTCTGACATATCGCTATACCTGTAAAACCATCACCATAATCAGGATAATATATCCATCACCTCAAAGGTTTCTTCATACCCCTTTATAATCTTTCCTTCCTGCCCTTCCCCACCCACTCCTGCGGAAAGCATTAATTTGCTTTTAGTCACAATATATTAGTCTGCATTTCCAAGAAGTTTATATAAATGAAATCACACAATAAGTACTCTTTTTTTTTAAATCTAGCATCTTTTACCTAGCATAGAGATTCACCCATGCTGTAGCATATAGTATTCCTTTTTCTTACTGAGTAATTTTTTTTATTGTTTGTGTATATCATAATCTTTTTATCTATTCAACTGCTCATAGAGTTTTTGGGTTGTTTACAGTTTGGAGACTATTACCATAAAGCTTCTAAGAATATTTATGTACAAATATTGGTATGCGAATGTGTTTTTATTTCTTTTGAATGATGTATCTTCTCTTTGGGTTGTAATTTTTATCTTTCCGTATTGGATTGTTTTTTATTGGGTGCCAGACATTGTAAATTTTGCCTTGTTGGGTGCTGTATGATTTTGTCTTTTGATAAGTACTCCTCAGCTTTTTTTTTTTATGAACACAGTTAAGTTACTTGAAAGCAGTTTGATTATTTTAGTTCTAGTTTTTATGTTTGTTAGATGGTAGTAGCGAAATGCTTGGTGAAAGATTTTTTCCTGGTGCTGAACTAAGACACTTCCTTGTCCTCTATGCAATGTTCTCAGATTCTTGAGATTTTCAAGCCTGGCTAGTGAGAACGGGCACTCTTCCTGGCCCCGTGTGAGCTCTGGAAGCTGTTCCTTCTAATGCTGTCAGCTACTTCTCTGCCCAGGCTTGGGTAGTTTCCACACGTTTGTGTTGATCAGTACTCCAGCCAAACACTCTGAAGAAACCCTCTGTAGATCTTTAGAATTCTCTTCCTGTGCAGCTCTCTTCTCTCTTTTACTCTTCCTGGGAACTTAAGCCAACTTGGTGACCCTGGATGCCCAACCGCATCGCCTCAGTGCAGTCTCCCAGGCTCAGTCTGGATGACCTCTCCATATACTGTAACCTAGAAACCCTGTTAAGGTGATAAGCTAGGCAATTGTAGGAGCCAATTCAGTTGCTTTCCATGCCTCAGAAATCACGTGTTTTGTTGCCTGTGTCTTGCAGATTGTTATTTTATATATTTCATGTGTTTTTCTGTTATTCTAGGAAGAAGATAACTCTGGTTTCTGTTACTATATCTTGGCTGGAAGTACCAGTTTCTAATTTTGTTTAATTTTAATTAATTAGAAGTTAAAATTTAAATAGCCATATGTGGCTAGTGGCTGCTATATTACATAGCACAGTCTAGTGCTAAAAAGTTACTTGAAGTTCAGTTTCTCATGCAGAAGCTAAAGGGGTTCTGTTAAATCTTTATCCACACATGGGTAGCAAAATTAATATCAGACAAAATATAGTTTAAAGCAACATATATGAATATTTTCTCTTATATATTAAATTAATAATCCGCCAAGAACATAATAGCCTTAAGCCTTTTCTTATAAACTTATCAGCTATAAGCAATGAGGTTCATAAAGAAAAAAATGATAGTGCTCAAAGGAGAAATCTGTGAGACCATAATAGCACCTTTTTGATTAAGTAGAAGAAAAGTAACTCAGAACAGAAAATTTGGATAACCCAATTAACAGTAAATGGACTGTATATTAGCAGAAAAAAATTAGTGTATCTTCTTTTTTACACATAACATTGATAAAAATTAGTACATGTATTATATTATTTTGTAAAGGAAATTGTAGCTGATTTCAAACAGCTTTGCTAAATGTAGTATAATACATTTGAAAAGAAACAAAAATATAATCCAAATAATGAAACACATATCTTGGCATTTGTTTTTTTTGACTCTAAATAATGCTCATGTTAACAAAGATATAGAAATAAAAATTGCCTACTGTTTACAACTGAAAATACAACATTTATCAAAAGCTTTGTTTGGTGGCCAAAGTGATACTCAGAAGAAATTTTGTAGTGTTTATTATTCTACTTTTAATCTTTGTGTTGTTCCGAGCTTTCAATTCATGAAATTATTAAAAGAGTAAGTATATTTAAAAAATAGAAATGATTTATAAAAAATAAAACAAATAAAAAATTTAAAAGCAGATAAACATAAGCAACAATATGAAAATAGATAAACTGGAAATCATCAAAATTTAAAACTTTTGTGTTTCAAAGCATACCACCAAGAAAGTGAAGACAGTCTACAGAATGGGAGAACAATTTTACAAATTATATCTGATAAGAGATTTGTAACTAGAAAATATTAAGAACTCCTATAACTCAATAATAAAAAAATTTGTAACTAAATTAAAAATGAGCCAAGGATCTGGATAGACATTGCTCCAGAGAAGATACATAAATGATCAATATATAATAAAAAAAAGGCTCAACATCTTTAACAATCAGGGAAATGCAAATAAAAAGCACAGTGAAATACCACTTCATACCACCAGGAGAGTTATAATCAAAAAGGTGGTACAGCAGGTATATTAGGTAAAGAAATTGGAGGCCTCATACATTGCTGGTGGGAATGTAAATTGTGTAGCCACTTTGGAAAATAGTCTCACAGTTCTTCACATAATCAATTAAACATGGAGTTACCACATGACCCAGAAATCCTAGATATATAGTTAAGAGAAATGAAAGTATATATCCACACAAAATTTTGCATATGCAAATGCATGTTTATGCAGCATTATTCATAATAGCCAAAGGAAGAAACAACCCAAATGTTCAACTGATGAACAGTTCGATAAAATGTAGTATAATCCTACAATGGGTATTATTCAAGATGATTGTAGGATTATACTACATTTTGTCGAAATGTGCAAACTTTGAAAACGTTAATGCTAAGTGAAAGAAATCAGTCACAAAAGACTGCGTATTTTAGGATTCCATTTATACAAAATATCAAAAATAGGCGAATTCATAGGGACAGAAAGTAAATTAATGGATGACCAGGGCTGGGTAAGGGAATAAGGGGAGTGACTGCTAGTGAGGTATGGAGTTTCTTTTGGGATGATGAAAATGTTCAAAAATTGATTGTGGTGATGGCTGCATAACTCTGTGAACGTATTAAACCCATTTATTTGTACAAATTAAGTGGGTAAATTGTATGGTATGTAAATTGTATTTCAATAAAACTGTTAGGAAAGAAAAAAACAGTAAAAATTATCAAATTAAAACCAAAATATAGATACAACTTGGGAAGTACAAGCAAGAAAACAACATGTAAACAGTAAGCAGGAAGAAAGGAAAAGAGAAAGGGAAGGAGGGAAGGAGGGAGAAAGAAAAACATGACTGCAATTATAAAGAAGGTTGTCATAATTTTTTATTATGCCAACACATTTTAAAACCCATATGATCTTTGTAGAAAAATTAAAACAGACATATTAATCTCATATAGAAGTAAAAAAACTGGTGCGGGTGTGCTGACTTCAAGTGATTGGCAGCACTTTCGGAGGCCGAGGCTGGCGGATCACCTGAGGTCAGGAGTTCAGGACCAGCCTGGTCAACGAGGTAAAACCCCATCTCTACTAAAAATACAAAAATTAGCTGAGTGTGCTGCGGGCATCGGTAGTCCCAGCTACTCAGGAGGCTGAGGCAGGAGAATCGCTTGAACCTGGGAGGCGGAGGTTGCAGTGAGCCAAGATCGCGCCATTGCACTCCAGCCTTGGTGACAGAGTAAGACTCCATCTCATTAAAAAAAAAGAAGAAGAAATAGAAAAACTGTAATAATCAAGGAAAATGTGTGTAAATATTTTGAAATTTCCTACCACCTTGAAAAGCTGCAACCCAGAGTAAGCTTTACCAAACTTTAAGGACCAGTTAATTCTCATTTTACACTAGTTATACCATTAGCTTAGAAAAAGATGGGAAGATACTCAACTCATTTATTTAATAAGGCTAGTATAATGGTGATGCCAAATAGTAAGAAGTTCCACGAAACTATGGACCCAATTCACTTTATAAATAAGGAGGCAAAAATTCTAAAAATGTTAACAAGTTGATCCAGACATCTATTGAAAGGATTATAAGACATCATGAACAAGTAAGGTTTTCCCAAGAATGTTAGGATGGTTCAGTTTCAGAAAATCTTTCAACGTAATTCACTGTATTACAGAATGAAAGAGAAACAAATAAGATCATCTCAACAGATGCTAAAATGTATATTATAAAATTTAATAACCTTTGATGGTATAAACTAACAAATTAGGATAGAATGACTCTTCTGTAACTTAATAGGTTAGCAGAAACCTTCCACAAACATTAGCATCATACTAATGTTCAAATAGAAGTACCAGGATCAAGACAAGAAGCTTCCTGACATGTTCCTGAAGATTGTGAGTGGGCTACAGACACACTTGGCCTCTGTGATGATCTTGAACACAGCACAGAGTTCTGTATGTTCATTCCCTTTACCTGGAGCATTCTTCCTCTAGTTATTTGCATTCCTTGCCTCCCCAGCTCCTTTCAGGGCTTTCTTCAAGTGCCACCTTCCTGGAATGTCCTTTTTAAAATAACAGTCTTCTCTTTCCCTCTGGGACTACTCCCCATTACTTAATGTTATTTTCCTCTAGCACGTGGATCACCATCCGCCTAGTCATCTGTACTGTAAGTGCCAGGGACTTAAGACTGTGAGAGGCATGGAGTTTGCTTATTGCTACCTCCAAGGTATAGATCAATGGCTGACATATATTAAGCACTTATTAAATATTTGCTGAATGAATGGATGCTGCATTTAATGATGCAGAATTGCAATGTAATAGCCTAATGCTGATGAATTCTTTGACTTAAGAATTATGGAAGAGGACCTTTATTTTTAAGGTGATTATATCTAAAGAACTGTAGAAGCTTGTTTCTCATGCAATTCAGGTAAGCAGACTACCTGCAGGGTTATCTCTGGGAAATCACAAGGATGCGAGGATTTTTACTCTTACATATCATTGAATCTAAGATGCCATGGATTTAAAATTTCATCTAGATATTATTTAAATGAGGGGAGTGGAAACTGATGATAATTTGTGAGACTTGAGTAAAGTGAAACTCAATTCTGGAGAATTTAAATATAAAAACGAGATGCATCTTAGAATTGATGAATTACAGTATAACATTTTATGAAATCTTATCACTACCTCTCTAGTTTGAGTAGAAATGGACATTTATTATTTTACTATTCTGTCTGATACTAAGTTATTTCATCTTTACAACTGTAATATAACATTTTAAATTAACTTGCATCATGTATTTTGAACTTGGGAATATTTTCTTGTACTTCTAGTAGATAAGCAGTATTGTTTCTAATTATTTTCTGGATATTTCAACTATAAAAATACTAGAATAGATAGAACATTTATAGCATGGTGGCTTTATATCTCTATGGAGCATCAAAATTTATTAATATTACTTCTTTTTACTTTGCCCATGGAAAAGTTTTTATAAATAACATGGTTCTAGAACCAAGCTAATGCGTAGTAATCATTGCAGTAAAAATTTATAATTTCCTTTGTACTGTTATAAATTCTTATAACACAAAATTGTACTGAGATAGGAAAGTATATGTGATACCCTCTTCTTTGAAAAATGAGTGTAAATTAGTTACTTATCACTAGTTTGATTTCTAATACCCACGACCATCCCATCTACCATAGCACTGAAATTTGATATGGGAAAAATCATATACCTGCATTATAAACATGACAAAAAGAGGAGGTTCAGAGATGGCACAGCAGATGATATGATTGGGATAGATATTTACCTTTTGTTTTTTATTTATTTATTTTCGAGATGGAGCCTCACTCTGTTGCCCAGGCTGGAAAGCCGTGGCACGATCTCAGCTCACTGCAACCTCCACTTCCTGGGTTCAAGTGATTCTCCTGCCTCAGCCTCCCGAGTAGCTGGGACTACAGGTGCCTGCCACCATGCCTGGCTAATTTTTGTATTTTTAATAGAGACGGAGTTTCACCATGCTGGCCAGGCTGGTCTCAAACTCCTGACTTCAAGTAATCTGCCTGCGTTGGCCTCCCAAAGTGCTGGGATTACAGGTGTGAGCCACCATGCCCGGCCAATATTTACCTTTTTGGAAAGAAACTCTCTCATTGGTTTGCTCTACAAAGCAATTTCTGCTAAGGTGACAGTTGGCAAACAAAAAAGAACAAGCAAGAAAGAGAAAAGAGACAGGAAAATTTTTTAAAAATGAGAGGAAAGGGAGTAGTAGGAGACATGATGACAGGTAAATGGGCAGAAGTGATTAACACAAATGACAGTGAAAACACAGACACACTAAAAAAATCAGGACAGTTGGCAATGTGAGATTCTAAAGCTTTCCATATCTCTTTTGCTCTTAAGCAGATTATCACATTCTGTTGAAAGCTTTGTGTTTTGTTTTATTTTGTTTAGTTTTTTTTAAAAAAAAACTTCAGAACCCTTCTTTAGTCTGGAGATTATTCATTCTCAGAGCTAGAGAACCTCTTGTAGGATTGGATTGCTGGGTGATTGACTGCCCACCTATTCTGGATAAACAGAAAAAAACTAACTCGATGGTGAAGTCTGGGTCCTAAAATCAGTAACAGAAACAGCTGTTTCCTTCTTTGTGGTGGCCTTTCCGATGGTACTGTGTCCTTTCCCTGCCACCTGTCAGACTAGACACTAGCTTTTTATGGACAGTTATATCATCCTTTAGGAGCTTTCACCCTAGTCATGCTCGCAATATGGTTTTGCCTCATTTAAAAGCCAGAGGCCATGCAGTCCATTCCTGTTCCCTTAAAGCACTCCATTGGCTGGCTCTATACAATGAGATTTGCCCGCACTCACCCACCCACTTCCAACATACTAATACTCCATCCCTATAGAAACACCCAGCTAAGGGAGTCTTAAAAGTTATCATCTGCTTATCATTTTTCCATTCTTACTCTCAAGAAGTGCCCATTGCTTCCATGGAGTTGCCTCTTGTGCAGCCAACTGAAAGTCCCAGCCTCTCCGTCACTCCTGTCTCCACAACCCTCTGAGCATAGTGCGTACTGTGTTAACAAGATGACGACTTATGTTTGTAGTAATAATCTGGAAACATGAAGAATAATTCACATTATGTTAGCATTCTGAGCTTCACTAAAATAACAGATTATATGTTTTACACAGGTTTTCACCCAAAACAACTTTGATATTTTGGCACTTACAGCATTTAGCTTATTACTGAGAAAATTTACTCACGGGAACAGCTCATCCACTTATCTACCAAATAATAGTAGCACCTAGGAAATAAAAAGTTGGATGTTTCATTGGATATGCACAAAGCATATGGAGACCAAACAGTGTAGCCTAAATACTACCAACCATTTCGCAATATATATACAATCACATGCAATCAAATCATATGTATGATCAAAATATATGTGTGATTTGACTAAACAGTGTAGCCTAGGGTAAATACTACCAGCCATTTCTCCATATTTATACAATCACGTATAATCAAATCATATGTATGGTCAAAATATATGTGTGATTTGGGGGATCATGGTTTTAAAAAATACTACTACTGTAATATGCATTTCCTGTACCTTTTTTTATTGACGATAACTTATGAAAAATTTTCCAGTTCAAGGGTGGGCATGGTGGCTCATGCCTGTAATCCCACCACTTTGGGAGGCAGGTCGATCATCTGAGGTCAGGAGTTCGAGACCAGCCTGACCAAAATGGTGAAAGCCTGTCTCTTAAAAAAAAAAAAAAAAAATTCAAGTTCAGTAGATACAAGTGAAGTCATTCATTTAATATACCTTCATAATATCCCATGTTACACATATACCGTAGTTTTTTCAACCTTCCCCTTGAGAGGCATTGCTTGAGATTTTTCTTTTAAAAAAAAGTGTGTGTATCTGTTTGTTCATTTGCTTTCTGAGAAGGTAAGTATGTTTAGAAAATTTGGGTTTCAATCTTTCCCCCGCCATTATTAGTCGTGCGGTTGAGCAAGTCTTCTCTGAATCTTTTTGCTAATCTGTAAAAAAGAATTTCTGGTAATAAAACCATCTCTTTTCCTCAGAAGATTAATGAAGATCCAAGTGTGGCAGTAAATATAAAAATACATTTTATAAAGACCATCTTAATTAATTTATATTCATTTTATGTTTCTAATTGCAGAAATTGTTCATAGATACGGAAAAGATAAAACAGTAACATTAATACTTTTTTCCCTTTCTATTAAAGAATGGAATGACTCCTCTAATGCATGCAGCATATAAAGGAAAACTCGATATGTGCAAATTACTACTGCGACATGGAGCCGACATAAATTGCCATCAACATGAACATGGATACACAGCCCTCATGTTTGCTGCACTTTCTGGTGAAGTTTTAGTATTTACTCTGCTTATAAATATTAGTTACCGATACAAACTTGTTATAAGTACATATATACTAACTGATTAAATTCATTTTTATTTTAGTAATTTTAAGATCAAGTTTTATGGAAAGGAATGATGGGAATTGGTTTTTGAGAAGCTACAATGTAGGAAATATATAGTTAATTTGGTGATCTGTTTCTTTTGTTATTTAAATCAATTGATTCTTTATGTGGACAACATTTTGATGGAATTGAGGAACTGGATCTGTTTTTCTTTCAAGTTACCTCCTTTGATGTTCTATATCTTTATATTTTCAAATGTATGGAAACTTCTTTGTTCTCTTGATCAAACAGATTCTGTGATAGAACTGTCTGTTTGCCTCACTGGCATTTACATACTAAATATGATGAGCCATTTAGAAACTTACTGTGATTTGTATCATTTATTATTTGCTGAATAAAGACAATTTAGAAATACTGTCTAAAATTAAATGGGGTTATCTGTAATTGGTACAGCTCTTTGAAAAACACAGAAGTAATACAGTATCCTTGTACTTTGAAAATAATAATCTATATTTTCATAATCCTGGAACCTAGAAGCATTTCTAAGCATTATATAAAACATAGAACACTAAAATGTAATTAAATTTTGACCAATTTAATTACATAAAAATTTAACATTTTCATTTGTAGAATATACCATCAATAGTTAAAATACAAATGAAAAACTAAAAGTATTTATTTTATGTCTTAAAGGATTATATTGTTAAAAAGTTCTTTTAGCTGGCCACAGTGGCTCACATCTGTAATCCCAGCACTTTGGGAGGCCAAGGTGGGCAGATTGCTTGAGTCCTGGAGTTCAGGATCATCCTGAGCAACATAGTCAGACCCCATCTCTACCAAAAATACAAATATTAGCCAGGCATGGTGGCACACATCTGCGGTTTCAGCTACTTAGGAGGCTGAGGCAGGAGGATTTTTGAGCCTGGGAGGCAGAGGTTGCAGTAAACCAAGCTCATGCCCCTGAACTCCCACCTGGGTGACAGAGTGAGACTCTGTTCCCCCCACGAAAGAAAGAATTCTTATAAATCAATTATAAAAAGAAAAATACTGCCATAGAAAATTGGACAGGAAACAAAAGAAATACAATCGGCTGATCATGCAAAACATTTCCCGCAGTAATCAAAGAAATGTCAATTAGAACAATAAATTATTATTTTTTAGCTTATTATACTGGCAAACATTAAGAAAGAGCTATAATGCTCAGGAACTTCTTTACACTATGTTGGGCAGTACATGTCAGTCCAACCTTGCTGGGTGGCAGCCTGGCAAAATCCATTTAAAATATGCATAACCTTTGATCTAGCAATATTTCCCAGGAACTGTTCCTAAGGAAATCGTAATTCAAACTTGTGAAAATGAGTGGAAAATACTTTTCACTGGGTGTAGTTCTTAATAGCGAAATACCCATAATGACTATGTTAGTAGAAGAATGTCAATAGAATAACATGTGTATCTTTAGATAGAAAAAAGGTGTAGAAAGATGGATTCCCCAATGGTTAATAGTTATTCCAGAGCCAGTAGGGTGTGATGAATGGGAGGGGTAGTTGATATTAAAGGGGAATCATATTCATTGTATCTCTTTTTAAAAATTTTCTTGTATGTGTATTTTGATTTCATACTCTTACCTCTAGGAAAACATATTTCATTTTGTTTAAAAAGTGATATTCAATTCCATACTGCCTTTTGTATTGCTTGATTTGTTTTCCAGAAAATGAGGTTAATTTCTAAGTAGGTTCTGTAGCATTTTATTCTTTACTGTAGTTATGATTCATGTTTTAAAAGAAAATGAAAATATCCACCTGACAGAAACCTAAAACTAACTGGGGGAAGAAAGGGTACAGAGAGTTTAGAAGGGGATGTTTAAACTGTGTCCTCCTTAACATTAACAAATATGTTTCCTTTAAAACTCTAGGTAATAAAGACATCACATGGGTAATGTTGGAAGCTGGTGCCGACACGGATGTTGTCAACTCCGTGGGAAGAACGGCGGCTCAGATGGCAGCCTTTGTGGGTGAGATTTTGCTGCAGTTTTACATTAGATTATACCCAAAATTTCCCTTGTGGAAAAAAAAAACACTTTGCTTCTCATGGTGAAAATATTATCATGTTGCTTTTAAAAAACTACGTACAGTCCACTGTAACTTAATGAAACACCAGTGACTTTTTGCAGAAAACAAACAGCTATTTTGAATTTCCACTTTTTGGAATACAGAGAGTAGTGGGGCCATTTTAATTGCCCCACTAAATGCACAAATGCTTATAACATATATGTTTTATGTCTCTAATAGAAGTAGCTAAACCTAATGTTGGAGAATGTGAACAGTGAAGTCAGTAATCTCAAGTTAAATTTTGGCTGTGCCATGTAATAGCAAAGTACTTAATAATTCTGACCTTCAGCTTCCTCATGGTAAAATGTTACACAGTTATTGTGAGGATTAAAAGAGATGATAGACCTGAGCTTTCCATTTAACACTAAATAAATGTCATTAGTTATGGTTGTTAGTAATTATTACAACAGTGACATAACTCTTAGGAAAGAGTACTTGATGGTAATGTACAACTACTTCATTATCACTTTCATCAACCACAGACATTTGTGTGCCCAATAATTCTTGGCATGTTAATCCTGTTATTTGACATGATGTAAGGAAAGAGTGGGAGTGAATTCCTGATCCTTGGTATTTTGAGGCCATTGAATTGATGGTGAAGAGAATCCACTGAGAGAAAAGCAAAGATAGCAACGTGTGATTTATTGGAAGTGCCGTAAGTGGCCTTATAGGGACTAATAATTCATTAAATAAATAATGTTCACAATCTATAAAGCAAGCATCACTATAAGTGTCTTGGTTATAGTGATAACAAGACAGAGGCTGTTGATGCTTTCATGGCACTTAGAGGGTAATAGCAATGACAAACAGTGCGAAAATACATACTCCAAGGTAGAACTTAAGGGCTCCATAAATTTACATAGGAGAAGAGGATCTATCCCATTCAAGGGAGTTTTGAGAGAAGTCAAGCTCAGATACAGTGGAAATTAGGTATAGAGGATGGTAACTGAATATTATGTTAAATTTTATTATGACATTTTTTTGAAACTACTAGTAATAGCTGCCATTGATTAAGCCAGACACTCAGTTGCCTTATGACAGCTTTTTCTGTTAGAAGAAATTTTCTTATTTTAATTTCAGGATTTGAGAAAAGTGTGGCCTTGTGTAAGCTTCAGAGAAATCTTTTAACTTCCATACATACAGGCCCCAAGTTGCCCCCAGCTCAGTTGTAAGCTAATTTTGATGGTGTCACTGGGGGAAGGAACACTAAGGTAGGAATCTGGAGACTTGAACTTTAGTTTATGTGTACTGATAATTAGTTACAGGATCATGGGGCAAATTCCTTTACCTCCTTAGGCCTCAGTTTTCTGATCTGTATGCAAAAAAGCGGGGGAATTAAGTGATCTCTGAAGTTCTATTTAACTGTACAAGTTTTTATTATATCTACAGTGTAACAAAATAGGGCTCAGACAGAGGTAAAATAATTATCCCCAGATCACAGGTCTAGAAATGGAGGAGTATCTTGTTTGAGGCATTAATACGATACTCCTTACGATACTCCTTGCTTTTTCTTAACACTGTAATACTAACAAAATTCTTACTAAGGTAGAAATTGTTTATAATCCCATCCTAAAATAAGAGCAATATTTTCATTCCATTTTAATCTATTTAGACTAATTTCACAGACAGAAAATTACATTGCACCCTTCCAGTTGTTACTGTATTTTCCAAATAATTAGCCTTTAAAAAAGTTCATTCTCTTCTTTTTGTTTCCGTGAAGTGGATCGGTATGTATACATGTGTACATACATATATAAGGTTTTTGACATTCTTTAAAAATGTCATCCATCACACAGCAGGTATTCCTTGTAACTTGTTGTTTTCACTTACTAATACATCATGGAAGTTCCTCCCATCTCAGTAGGTGTAATTCATTTCCTTCAACAGCTACATGATATTCCATGATATAGGTGTTCCACAGTTCAGTTAGCTCGCCCTTATTGACATATTTTACAGTTTTTTAGCCACTTTTCTACAAATAATGTAATATTCATCCCTGATCTTATATTTTTTACAAGTTAGTACCTGAATATTTTTTACGTTAGAACTTTAATATCTCTAAAGTATTTCCTAGAAGTAAAATTGCTGAGACAAAAGATATAGAGTTTTAATTTTAATGTAAGTCTAGATTCCTTTCCAAAAGGGCATAGTAATTCACAGTAGTGTCCTCATCAGAGCTGAGTATTACCATACCTTGATTTTTGCCAGTCTGATAGTTAAAAAGATGGCACATTGTGAATTTACTTTCCCCTTATTATTCATGAAATTAAGCACTTCTGTTGTTGGTAATTTGTATTTTCTCTTCTGTGGATTACCCACTTGTACTCTATTCATTTTTGGGAGAATGCCCTTTTTTTTTTATCGCTTTGAAGAGCTTTATGCATACAAATCCATTATCTAACAAATGTGTTTCAAGTATTTTATGTCAGTCTTTTTTCTTTCTCCTCCTCCTCTCCTTCTTCCTCCTTTTCCTCCTCTTCTTTCTTCTTCCTTCTTCTTCCTTTCTTCATCTTTTTTAACTTTATGGAGACCTTTGCCATAGGAAATTTATTTATTTATTTATTTATTCATTATTATTATTATTATTTTGAGATGGTGTCTCACTCTGTCACCCAGGCTGGAATACAGTGGCACCATCTCGACTCACTGCAATCTCCACCTCCTAGGTTCAGGCAATTCTCCTGCCTCAGCCTCCCATGTAGCTGGGACTACAGGCATGTGCCACCATGCCCAGCTAAATATTGTATTTTTAGTAGAGATGGGGTTTTGCCATGTTGTCCAGGCTGGTCTCGAACTCCTGACCTCAGGTGATCCTCCTGCCTCCCAAAGTGCTAGGATTATAGGCATGAACCACCATGCCCGGCAGGAAATTTATTTTTAAGTAGTCATATATTTTCTTTTATAGCTTCTGTGTTTATTTTCTTGCTAAAAGTTAGCCACTTGACCAGGAGTTATATAAGTATTCTCCTAAATATCCTTCAGTTATTCTTTATGATTTTTTCTAGTACCTCTAGAATTTATTTATTTAGAGTTCATTTCCCCCCAGATACATAGCTAATTGTGATGGCACCATTTATTACACCAGCTAACATTTTCCCACTAAATTGAAATACCACCTTTGTGATAAGTTACGTTCTCTTTTACTAAATGATTATATAATTATTTGCAGAGAATTAACATTTGAATGATGTTAGGACTTCCCATCCAATTACACAGTATACCTTTACATTTCTTTTTGGGGAGGAGAGGTTTCTTTATATCTTTTCTTTCAAAATTTGTTTGTTAGTAATTTGTGGTTATTGTCCATATGGTAAGAATTTGCACTATCACCTCCTCACTCAGTCACTTCTACTGGTTATGGATAATAAAGAGAAAAGCTGTTAATTTCTGTACTTTTTCCTTATTATTTTTATTACAATTTACTGGGTTTTCTAGCTATTAAATTTTATTTTGTTTTCTATTTTAATTTTCTTCAGGCTTCAAAGTAGGAAGAAATAATAGTGATAATTGACATGCCTTTTTCCTGTTTTTAATGAAAATATTTTTAGCTTTTCACTTTTAATATGATATTGCTATTGGTTTTATCATTGTATAATGTCACTCCTTTTCTTGTCAAATTCTTTTAGTTCTACTTTTATTGAGATTACAGCTATTCCTAATTCCTTTTTTTGTCAATAATCTTTTTGCCCATCTGTTATTTTCAATCTTTATCATTTCATTTACGTAGTATAACTTATAAACATATAGGTGAGTTCTGTTTTATAATCCAAAATGATAGTTTTCCTCTCTTAATAGGTATTTAGCTTATGTATATTTAATGTAATTACTGATATACGTGGTTGGATTCCTCCTCTTTTACCTCATTTTTATTCTTTATTTTACCTGACTGTTGTTTTGCATGTGTGTGTGTGTGTGTGTGCGCATAGGCACACACATATATTTCCTTAAAGGGTACACAGTACCACATCCCCCATCCCCAAGGCCCCATATTTATCCATTTAGCAACTTTATAAGATGAAATCCTTATACTTCATTCATTTCTCCACATTCTCTGTTTTTGCCTTGTCAGGCCACAGATCTTTCCTTTCTGCCCTTTCTGTTACTTCCTCAAAACCTATGGCAATCATACCTGTAGCTGTGGACTTTGCTGAGAGAGTCTAGTATTTTTAGCACCAGAATGAGAGTGTCATTGACAGGGTGTTACTTCTCTTTCAGTAATCCACACCATCAACTGTATGATTTGCCTGTCATCTATCTTCACCCACTCATATGAACTCTCTCTCTTACTGTCCTCTCTCTCCTCCCCTTTGTCTCCATTTGTCTTTAGTTCTCTGTTCTCATTTAGATTTTGGTTATAAGACCTTTTCAAATGGGTTATGTAGGTTTTGTATTCTTTGAAACCCATCATGACAGAACTATTAATACCTTTCTCTCTGAAATGTGATTCATATTTTGCCTAGTTTTCTGACTCATATCACAATTCTTTTCTCTCAGACATATAGAAGTTATTCTACAGTTTTGTAAGTTCTAGTTTTGCAAATGAGAATTTAACTTACTTTCCATTGTAAACTTTATATTTCTCGTTCTGGAAGAGGGTTTGAATTTTAGGTTATCCTTGAAAGTAAAAAATTTGATTAGGATGTATCTTGTTGTATGTGTGTGTTCCTATTAATCACACTCAGTGAGCCCTTTAAGGCTAGAGGACTCAAGTCTAGTGATTATAATATGGGAGCAAAATGATATACTGGCTTTTCCACCCACAACATTTGTTTTCTATATTAATAATATTATTTTATTGGTGTATATTCAGAATTTATAAATTTAAAATCAGTAAAATTAAATATTTAAGAATTTCAATTACAAAAATGTAAACCTAGTCAAATATTTACAAAGAAAAACTTTAAACATATCATTCAAATATGTTATTAGCAGATTGATTAAAATAAAATATCAAAATAAGCACTACCAAAAATGAAAAAAATCAGGAAAAAAAGGTAAAGTAATATTATGTTTTCTTTTCAAAAAGGTGTAATTAGGCTGGGTGCGGTGGTTTACGCCTATAATCCCAGCACTTTGGGAGGCCAAGGTGGGCAAATCACCTGAGGTCGGGAGTTCAAGACCAGCCTGATCAATATGGAGAAACCCTGTCTCTACTAAAAAATATAAAATTAGCTGGGCATGATGGTGCATGCCTGTAATCCCAGCTACTTGGGAGACTGAGGCAGGAAAATCTCTTGAACCCAGGAGCCAGAGGTTGCGGTGAGCCAAGATCATGCCATTGCAGTCCAGCCTGGGTAGCAAGAGTAAAACTGCATCTCAAAAAAAAAAAAAAAAAAGGTATAATTAAGAAATCTCTAGTCTTGTGACAGTATCTTTGTTATGTAGCAATTATTTTTATGTACAGATATTCCCAACTGCTGCCTGCTTTTCCTGACTGTACTAGTTGAAGGCATGATGAGAAGATATAGTTATAAGCTAATTCCATATTTTCCTCTGACCCCTTTATCGTCAAGTTCTCCTATGTCTGGTTTAATACTTTTGATGAGATATTTTAGAACTTTTTTTCTTTTAGTGCGATCACCTACCTTTTTATTGAAACTCAATGTAGATTTTGTTTTAAGGAAGCATATGGCATATACAGTTTGTCTTCATCTTCTCTAGTTTCTTCATATACAGTTGTAAATTTCCCCACAGTTACCCTTGTGGATTTTGATGCTATGTTCATAACCCACTTGCATTAGATTTGCTTGGTTGAATGTCATTTTTCTCTCTTCTTGAAGATTCTGGAAGGAGAGGTGATCATTTTTTAAACAGAGCACCTTGGCTCATTTTACATTTTTAATACAGACTGCTACTGTTTGACTTCTCAAGACATATATAATGAGGAAAGAAAGAAAAGAAATACCCACCTCTCCCAATCCCCACAAAAAGAAAGAAATTGGGTGTTCTGGTACTTAACAATAGCATAGAGCACCAAAAACAGTACCGCGATCACTGCTAAATTCTCTTTTCAAATCAGGGAAGTTTTCTTTTATCATTTGTTCAATTCTCCATCTATTCCTTTTTTTTCTTTGAGATTTCTATTATTTTTCATGATTAGATTTCCTGTATTTGTTCTTTAGCTCTTTTATCTCTTGCATAATGATTTCCATATCTGAATTTTTCTGTTTTGAGGTATTTCATCCACTTGATCTTCTTTTTCTTGTTTGTTTTGTTGAGACAGGATGTCTTTTACCAAAGCTGGAATGCAGTGGTGTGATCAAAACTCACTGAAGCCTTGGCCGGGCATGGTGGCTCATGCCGGTAATCCCAGCACTTTGGGAGGCTAAGGCAGGCAGTCACATGACGTCAGGATTTTGAGACCAGCCTGGCCAGCATGGTGAAACCCCGTCTGAAAATACAAAATAAATTAGCCAGACGTGGTGGCACACACCTATAGTCCCAGCTACTTGTGAGGCTAAGGCAGGAGAATTGCTTGAACCCAGGAGGCGGAGATTACAGTGAGCCAAGATTGTGCCACTGCACTCCAGCCTGGGCAACAGTTTCTGTCTTCTACCTTCTGTCTCGCCAAAAAACAAAAAAACAAAAGCTTACTGTAGCCTCCAACTCCTGGTCCCAAGCAATCTCCTGCCTTAGTCTCCCAAGTAGCTGGGACTACAGGCACACACCACTGCACCCAGCTAATTTTTTAAATTATTTGTGGAGACAGGTTGCGCTATGTTGCCTAGGCTGGTCTGCACCTCCCGTGCTCAAGCAATCCTCCTTCCTCAGCCTCCCCAAGTGCTGGGATTACAGGCATGAGCAACCACGCCTGGCCTTGATATCTTCTGTATTACTAATTTAGTTCTCAATAGTAACCAGGATCACCTCTTTCAGTTTGCCTGTTAATTTTTAAAATTTGAATTTCTCTATGGCTCTTGAAAGTCTATTTATATATTGTAATTGAATCTGCTTAATTTAATTGCTCTTATTAGCTGTGGTTGTGGTAGTTATTGTTACGGTAAGTGTTATCCATATACTTCTAACCCAAGAAGCCCTCTGTTGGAGGCAATGCATAGTCTTCAGAGTTGCTGGGTCCCCCTAGGTACCTTGTTCTGTACCTCCCACACAGTCAGGTAAAGCTGATACAGTCCTGGAGCAGTGGAAGAAGAAAGTTTCATGCTCTGTACCTGTGGGCCCAGGTCAGCAAATCACCTGATGTTCAGGATGAAGTCCGCCACTCCCAGGTTCTCCCAGGAACTTTAAAGGACAAGCAGAGCCCTCTGCCAGCCTCAGGTACCAGGGTCCAGCCAGCCCATGGTACAATCCCCACACAGGTTACCTGTTGTTGGCAGGATCAAGCAGATGCTCCCCGGACCAAGCACAAGTGGGTAGGGGCCACGCAGGCTGCCCAGGGTGGACCACTCTCTGGGAGCGGGGGCCATGGCGTCTGGGCACTCTCCCCAGA
Organism: Cacajao melanocephalus; assembly: GCA_963573385.1. Classification (NCBI taxonomy): domain Eukaryota; kingdom Metazoa; phylum Chordata; class Mammalia; order Primates; family Pitheciidae; genus Cacajao; species Cacajao melanocephalus. The sequence goes on from CAUYLG010058044.1 coordinate 46,919, forward strand.
ACTCACCTCCACTGGTCCTCCGGCCCTCGTCAGGCAGAGCGGAGGAAGAAGTCTCTCCTCCGGAGACCCCTGAAGAGTTTGTGCCCTCCCGTGTGCTCTGTGGTTCTGCCTGCTTGCCCAGAGTGGTCACTGCCTTGCTCCCTCAGAGAGGTAGTAGAGAGGGAGCTAGGGAGGGGAGGCCGCAGGAGCACATTTGCAGGCCAGCAGCTTCGCCAGTGAAGAGTCTGCTTTCACTGAACCATTTTTAACTGGAGATGGCTTAGAGAAGGAGCTTGGAATTCTATGCAGAGTCACAATATGGATTCTAAGCTTATGGGAGCAAAAGCCTTTTCTCTACTTCATTTCATAAAGAGGCCAAGCTTTTCTCAAATTGAGGGGGGTAGGAGGTAGGGGGAAGAGGGATTTAGTTTAATATTAGTTATTATTATAATAAGAACAATGCTTTATATGGAGTAAATTTAAATCATTTGTAAATACAACCAGATGTGATTAGGGAAGCGTGAGCATCATTTGTGTAGGATTGGAAGAAGAGTGTTTAACTTATAATCAACTGTTATAAAATACTTAGGGTCACTTACAAGTTGAGCAGTACTTTCTTTTGTAATCCACATAATCTTCATATGTATTTTGGATTCTGTGTTTTGAAAAGATTGTTTCTCAACTTTATAAGGAATTTTTATGAATGTTCTCTAAAATATTTTACCCCTCGTCCTCCTGTAGTCTCCTTTCCTGAAAAATAAAGATATTGGTGCATGTTTACGTGACAAAAATAGCAACATAATTAATTTTTTAATCCAGACCTGTTATTTTTAATACTAAAACTACAACTTTTGTGTTTTTCTTTGAAAAGGTCAACATGATTGTGTGACCATAATCAACAATTTCTTTCCTCGGGAGAGACTGGATTATTACACTAAGCCCCAGGGACTAGATAAAGAGCCAAAACTACCCCCAAAGTTGGCAGGCCCGCTGCACAAAATTATCACCACAACGAATCTTCATCCTGTCAAGGTAGTGTGCTGTCTACTGTATTTGCCCTATATGTAAATATTGCTTCAGAGTTTAAACTGCTTTTATTATACGAGATCATAATTGTCTTGGGTTGAGTTTTGTAGATGTAGAACTTGCAGTGGGCTCTTTTGGCCTGTTGATTTATTGAAGGAGCGCTCTCCATTGAAACCTGGAAGCGAGTAAGCAAGAGAGAAACAGACTAAAGCATCAGGAAAAGCCACGCAAAGAGATGGGTTTGCTGAAGCCACCTGGCTTCCACCTCATCCCATCAGGAGCTCTGGAGTGTGAGTGGCTCCAGAAAGGCAAGGGAGTCCAGCTTTTGTATTCATCAGTCTGCTGTTGGCTGAGGCCTGTCCCCAGAGGGAAAGGACAGCTTCCCAGATAGTACCAACCGAGGTGGCTCCCTTTCAATGAGGGCAGTCCTCTGGAGAAAAGACTGTAGTAGCTGATCCTCAGAGCCCTTGGGGCCTGCTGTACAGGCCTGGTAAAGAGGATGTAAGTGGAGTACTAACAGCATCTATTGCAATAATTGTCTTTCTAAGAAAGATTCTGAAATGTAATTATGAGAACATTTTTAAGGTAAGTGGCTATTTGATGCCTTTAAGTAACACAATAATTCGCCAGTCAAACAGATTTTCAAACTTCTAGACCAACACGTAAGTTCAGATGGCTTAACTGAGAAACTTCAAGAGCTATTCTGAAATATTTCACTGCTATTTTCTTCCAGATTTTAAAAATACAGACTTTTGCTGTTGTTTACAACATAATTAAAAAAAAAAACATCCAGCTAAACGAGTATAATTTCCTCAATAATCATCACAGAAAACTACACAGTTACATGTATGCTATAGTGATGAGGTCCTATTTCAATTTCAGTATCTATTACATGCTTTTACTCATAGTGTAAAGATTTGATAGTAGTTCAGAGCTGTTTAAGTGAGCAAGACAGTAAGTTGGGTCAAATGTTGAGGTTCTTCCTTAATGTATAAGGCATTACTATCATGTAGTAAAATAGATTTCCCCAGAAGTTTATTACAAAAGAAGAATCTGTGAAGTCTACTAGGCATCATGAAAATGAGTAGACAGTTCTTATAAGGTAACTCTTTTGAAGACTGACACTCATTCAAAGATATAAGATCCAAAATGTGTATAATCTTATTATTTTGTTGATGCATCCCTGTGCATCTTTCTTCAGTATTTGAAGGTTGAGAAACAAACTAAATTTACCCATTGTGTGGTCCTACACCCAAATTAATTTTCTAGGCCTTTAAGAAAGATGACAAACTAGTAGAAACCTTTCCCCTCAGACAGAAGAGTGAAATCTGCTATTTTTATTTTAGAAAACTCAGTTTTTCTTAACATTCTGGAAGAACTACCAGAGGCAACACTTGTGATACTAAGTGGGCAAATTCAGCTGTGAGTCTCATGCTCATGTGTCTAGTGGAGATTACAGGGGGCTAAGAAATTAACCTTTAAAAAAGATTTATCCTCTTCTGTGTTAGTGGTTCTCTCCCTCCCAGCACACCTAGGAAAGAGAACTCCCTAGAAAAGCACTGACTCCTGTCCATGGAATTCTTTCAGGCGTGGACTGGCTGGGATGGGGAGACAGGTTTCTGTCAGGGTACAGTATTTCTCAATGTAGAGAATGTGTGTGATTTTATATATCCCTTGTTCCTCCACTGCCTGAGCGCTACCGGATATTCTGACTTAGATTGATTTGAAGAAGTTCCCTGTATTTTTCTGATTCACTGTCTTTCATATCTATATTTCTACCCCTTCAGATTGCAGTAAGGGTTTGTGGAATTTTTTTTTTTTTTTTTTTTTTGAGATAGGGTCTCGCTCTGTCACCCAGGCTGGAGTGCAGTGGTGCGAATCTCAGCTCACCGTAGCCTCTCTCTTCCGGGTTCAGGCGATTCTCCTGCCTCAGCCTCCTGAGTAGCTGGGATTACAGGCACCTGCCTTCACACCTGGCAAATTTTTTTTTTTTTTTGAGATAGAGGCTCACTCTGTCACCCAGGCTGAAGTGCAGAGGTACAGATCTCAACTCACTGTAACCTCCGCCTCGCAGGTTCAAGCGATTCTCTTGCCTCAGCCTCCTGAGTAGCTGGGATTACAGGTGCCCACCACCACATCTAGCTAATTTTTGTATTTGTTTTTTTTTTTAATAGAGATGGGGCTTCACCATGTTGGCCAGGCTGGTCTCTAACTCTGGACCTCAGGTGATCCGCCCACCTCAACCTCCCAAACTGTTGAGATTACAGGTGTGAGCCACCACACCCGGCCACCTGGCTAATTTTTGAATTTTTGGTGAAAACAGGGTTTTGCCGTGTTGACCAGGCTTGTGGAATAATTTTAAATGTTTTCTTGGAATCCAGTCTCTCAGAGTTAAATGTCCTAATAATTATTAATACTCTACCTTCAGTTATCTTTGAAGGCATATATTTTAAGTAAATTAGATTGAAGGCATATTTATTCAGGCAATAATTAGTAAAGTTATATAGTCTGAAATAGACTACTTAATATTTTTTAGAGTATAAAGGGGGCTATCCTATTATATACCTTCCTCCAGACCTGACCTTGCTTTTTGTAGGTATAAACAATCTATTCACTCGAAACCCTTTCTTTCTTTTATCTATAAAAGAAAATATAAAAGCCACCCAGTTGCTTTTGTCGTTTTGGCCCATTTTTATTGCTCTACCCCCTTTTAAGCTAGCATGGCTTTTCCTATGTAGTATTATTTTTGAAATAATAACTACTGTATAATGTCAAACAGTTTTTAAAACAAGCTCAGAAATTCTCCCCAATACACACCTCACTTTTCATCACAGTGCACCTAACATAGCTATATTTGTGTCTAGGTTAAGTGGCTGCTAATCAATAAGGATGCATTTGTTTTCAAAAGGGACTGGGAGGATTGTACTGATGCCCAGAATATGAAGGTTATCTAGGAGAAAAACAAAATCACTGAAGAAAATGTCAGCAGAGCAGGGTCTCTACATGGACAGGTGGCAGATGTGCACAGAACAATTCTGTCTTTGATTATTGTGATTTTTCAAGCCCAGTATTGTAGCTTTAGCAATTTTTTTTAATTGGGATTTATAAACTAAAAAGAAATCAAAATGCCACTACATAAACATATTCTTAGGCAGCAATCCTTTGAATGGTAAAATTTATTTAGTTTTTAGTGCCAATAGAAATACATTTATTTATTCCTCATTAATTAATAAAAAGGATTTCCTTTATAATGTATTACTTCATAATGCTGCAGAGATTAAGGAAGGAAATAAGTACAAATATTATTCTTTTGTTTGCAGCTATGAAATTGTTTCAATAAGCTTATGGTGGCAGAGCGCAGTGGCTCACGCCTGTAATCCCACCACTTTGGGAGGCCAAGGCAGGTGGATCATGGGGTCAGGAAATCAAGACCATCCTGGCTAACATGAAGAAACCTCGACTCTACTAAAAATACAAAAAGTTAGCCAGGCATGGTGGACGTAGCTGTACTCCCAGCTACTCGGGAGACTGAGGCAGGAGAATCGCTTGAACCCAGGGAGTGGATGTTGCAATGAGCTGAGATTGCACCATTGCACTCCAGCCTGGGCAACAGAGTGACACTTTGTCTCAATAAATAAATAAATAAATAAATAAATAAGTTCATGGTAATGATGTGGTTGTCATTTTTCTTGGTGTATATTTGTGCTATATATTAAAACATAGATAAGGTCTAATGTCTCCAATCAAAATATTATTAATCTGAGTTCTGTTGGACATTTTTTAAAAGAATTCTCACTTGTAAGTTTAAGATTTTATAGTAGATTATAAATGCCATGTATAAAAATACTGATCAAACAACTTTAAATGATTGCATTTAGCAGAAGTCTATACAGAAAATTAATGAGTGTTTTCTTCTCCACCATAAATTAATTGTCGATGTATGTTTTGGTAGAGAGAATTAGCAACAAATTTACCAATGAGGATTCTGATGATACTTACTTCATTAAGTCTAATAATTTATTATGAAGTGTTGGATTTTTATAAAATACCAGATTGTATATAAATCTAATAATGGCAAAAAGTGAAAATCTTTTAATTTCACAAGGACATTTTATCTGTGTTAAAATTCTAATTGGAGGGCTAGCTATGGGCTTTACTAATAGATGATCTTTTTTCGTACCTAAAGAAAAGAGTCTAATTCAGGAAATCTACCTGTTGTTCCCTAATATGTAAAGTCCCTGGGATATTGATTTAGCTGTAACAGGTAGATTAGCAAGTACTGACTGGCTGTCTGCTCTGCACATACAGTTGTGTCCCTGTGACATTTGTTGTGGTCTTTCTGCTTCTTAGTTCAGCTAGATCCAAGTTCTTGTCTCATAACCAGGAAGAATTAGGCATATGGACACTGGAGAGTGAATGGAATAGAATTGTTTAAGTGAAAAGAAAGCTCTCAGCAAAGAGGGGATGCAGCAGGGTGGTTCCCCTACCCGAAAACAGGAAAGTACCCTGTGTGCCTGGATCCAGGTCCTTTTATGGACTCAGAATGGGGAGTGCATGCTGATTAGTTTGTGAGTATGCAAAAAAGGTTAAAGCAAATACACCACTCATTGGGGGGCACAGTAGTGTAGAAATCAGTTAGGAAAGGGTAGGTGTATGTAAAATAGGTGGAGGGTGTGCATCAATCAGAAGAGATCGAGCCAAACAGGAAGACAAGTTCTCAGTCTGGTTCGAGGATTTAATTTGTAGCTTGGCTTTCAGGCTTTAAACTGTCTTTGGCTTGGAAGTAGGATTTCACTGGGGATCCAGCCCTATCTGCCTAGGCATTTGGCTGCCTCCTGCCACTCTCACATTCATCTTTACGTTACTGTTCTGCCACCATGGATGTTTACAGCAGTCCTATGCAGACCTACTTCAAATAATCTACCCTATAAGAAAGCTAATACAAAAATACTCCATATTACACTAAATTCAGCTTAATCTGTGCATACATAGGAAATGTGGGACTCGTATAAGATTTGATAATTCTAATAGTTCCCCTTTAAAGTTATTTATGGTTTCCTCTTTGACCTATTCTCATTACTGTAGATGATTGGAAGCATCTTCAGGAAAATTTCCACAGAGAAATGTAGTTAATTGGAAAGTAAAGCACATTTCACTTTTAGACCTCATGCTAAAAAAAAAAAATCTCATTTTCTTATGCTTAATAAGAATTAATGAGAATTGTAGTTCTCCCAGCCATGAAATTCTAGAGCTGAGTAGTGTTAACTAAAAGTGGTTATTGCTCAGTGATTTGATTCTTTATGTAAAATGTACACATTTGCCATGTTTATCTTTAGTCAAAGTGCATTTAACAGAGACTGTAAAATCATATACTCTTGAGGGCATACTAGCACTCTGGCTTAAGTAGATGCTGATTGCTTTGTGAGTATGCAAAAAAGGTTAAAACAAAGACACCACTCAGTGGATCACATTATAACTTTGATATACAGAGTTCCAGAGATTCCACTATTTTAGGGTCTTTCTATATTAGTTCTATAAGTTTAGTCGGGGTAATTTGCATTCTAACAAATAACATAAAAACTTCATGATCCTAAGGAAGGCTTTGTTTGGTAATCTTTTGAAATCAACTAAATGGACTACCTAAATTGTACATGGAAAAGTCTCTCCTTTTTAATACCTGAGTATACTGGGATTTCCTCTAGATCGTGATGCTTGTAAATGAGAATCCTCTGCTGACAGAAGAAGCAGCCCTGAATAAATGCTACAGAGTGATGGATTTGATTTGTGAGAAATGTATGAAGCAAAGAGACATGAATGAAGTATTGGCTATGAAAATGCATTATGTAAGCTGCATCTTTCAGAAATGCATTAACTTCTTAAAAGATGGAGAGAATAAACTGGACACCTTGATCAAAAGGTACTCTTTTTACTATGTCATTTATAAAGTACACTCAAGTAAATATAATTTTTTTTATATGAAGCCTCATTATTATTTCAAGATTAAACATTTTGGCACCAATTGCTATTGTTGTAATCACATTTAGTCTTTGACAGAGAATAGTATTATAGTTACATTGAGTGATTATTCAGTTCTGTATCCTTTACTGTGATGTTTTTATTGTTACTAGCAATTTACAGATGAGGAATCTGAGGTTTGGAGAGGTTAAATAGCATGTGTAAGATCACACAGCTAGAAAGTGGCACAGGTCCAAATTTGAGAATATTTCATACCCTAGGTTGCAGCTCTGGATTTATAGTGGCATCCAGGGTATCTCTGTTACTGCACCTTGGAGAGCTATATGTTATGCTTGTTCTCTGACCAACAGAGATGAAATTATCTTGCATCCTTACCTAGAAAAGGGAACTAAGTCTGAAGGGTATGGCTCTATGAGAGTTTTTATTCTTAGTACAAATAACTGACATGGTAATAAGTAGCTAGCTAATCTGATAACAATGTTTAGCGTGTTTTATGGTGGTAGTCACCTTTACATACTCATTTTCTGTGACTGAAAACCTTATAAGGCCTAGCCTAACATGTCAGTTGAACAGCAATTTGAATTCAGCCCGTCATGATGATTTGAAGAGACAAGGAAAATCATAGGTAAAATGGAGAAGAAACTACTAAAAACTGTTGGGTTCAGCTAAGAGAGAATGCTTAGTGATTCAACTCCAATTACTCTTTTAAAAATATCTTTCAGCTTGTTAAAAGGCCGAGTTTCTGATGGCTTTCCAGTATATCAAGAAAAGATCATTAGAGAAAGTATCAGAAAATTTCCTTACTGTGAAGCTACACTCCTCCAGCAGCTGGTTCGAAGCATTGCTCCTGTTGAAATTGTAAGGCTCCTCTTACCTAAGTTGACTCTATCAGTAAGACCTAATTACCACATATTGTATTGTTAAAGGCAAGTTCTCTTTAGTATTTATTTTTATTGTTTCAGTTTTTTTTAGGAACAAAGGTGGAGATAGCTTTGCCTGCTAAACCTATTCCTGTTTATCCATTTCCCATCTCACGATCCTCTTTTTATCTTATTATGGTTTATAGTTTAATAAACATGATGTCCCTATGTTGAAATGTAGATGGTTAGGATAGGAATTTACATTTTAAATACATCCACTATGTAATATAGATACACACATATGCACTTGGAACTATAGCACAAAGTCATAGAGTAGTTGCACATATGAATTGATCGCCTAGGGTGATAGTATCCAGGCAGTGGGGATGTAGTGGGATAAGCCATGGAAAGGCTCACTGTGGTTCCTGATAACAATCTCAAAGCATGCCCCAGCTTCTTATAATCCACATTAATGCTTCTGATTAGAAAATGTCCATACTTAAAACCTATTTATACTTCCCAACTATATAAGTGCATTTTGTTAACTTTATCTGTTACTTAAATTACTTACTACTCATTTTTCATATATTTTAATTTATTTTGTCTTTTCTATTTTGAGACAGAGTTTTGCTTTGTCACCCAGGCTGGAGTACAGTGGCACCATCTCAGCTCACTGCAGCCTGCACCTCCCAGGTTCAAGTGATTCTCCTGCCTCAACCTCCTGAGTAGCTGCGACTATAGGTGCACACCACTATGCCCAGCTAATTTTTGTATTTTTAGTAGAGGTGGGGTTTCACCATGTTGACCAGGTTGGTCTCAAACTCCTGACTCAGGTGATCACCTGTCTCGGCTTCCCACAGTGCTGGGATTAATAAGCATAAGCCACTGTGTCTGGCCACCTTTTCTGTTTTGAATAGGTTTTTGTCTACCCTATTTATACCCATTCATGCTTTTATACATTTCAGTCAAATCCTTGATCAGCTTTTATCTCTCAGGCAAGAAATTGATCCTAAGATCAGTTCCATCCATTGCTTCCTCCCTCCTTCTGGCAAACCTGGTTCCCTTCTCTGTACCCTCTCTGTGGGTTGTTATTTCATTCTTACTGCAGAACATCAGGGCTCAAAGTGGGCTCTAGGTGCTCCTTCGTACATTAAGACTTAACCTGTTCTGAACCACGAAATAAACAAGAAAGACCTGAGCAGACAAAACCATCTCATAAAGTTCATGCATTAATTTATTCATGTGTGCCCCCCATACTTTCAAGAGTTTCTTTCCTCATGCTTTTTAATATAGTTGGCTATTTAGTGTTTATGCTTTTGGAAGAATAAAGTTAGCAAATTATAATTTATCAATTACAAATGTGTTTGGCAGCACATATCAAAGCCCAGCCAACCATGAGTTAAATAGATAAGGGTTTATGTATTCACATATACTTAGATGCCCAAAGGTAGGCAGACTAGGTCTGGCCTAGTGACTCAAAAATAGTTTGGGGACCCAAACACTTTTCCATCTTTCCCTCCAATATGCCTTAGCTTTGTAGGTTCTCATATGCATACTTATGACCTCATGTTTACAAGGCATTGATGTTCTTTCTTCAGCTCACATTCCTATCCCAGGCAGGCAGGAAGAGCAAAGGGGTCTGTATCTGGAAGACATAAGCTCTCCCAGAAGCCCTCTGCCTGTGTCACATGACTGCCTTTAGACACACAGGAGTCTGGGAAAATGAGTATTTTTGGCTTTTCTAAACACTGCCACTCTGAACAAAATTATGCTTCTGTTAGTGAGGAAGTTGGGAGAATCAATGTCAGAGAAGCAACTAGCAATACCTGTTATGTGGGATTTCCAGCAGTCACAAATGGTTGCTGACCTTCTACCTTCATGGGAGAAAACACAAAAACTAAAACAGCACCCCAGAGTTCTCTAAAAAAAAAAAAAAAAAAAAAAAAGCAGGTGAATATCATGATCAACAAGTTATCTTAGCCCCATATAGTAGAATAATGTAATTAGAGTTTATAAAGTATAATGATTATTTTTTATTTTTTAAATTTTTTTGAGGCAGAGTCTTGCTTTGTCACCCAGGATGGAGTGCAGTGGTATGATCTTGGCTCATTACAACCTCCGCTTTCTGGGTGTAAGTGATGATCATGTCTCAGCCTCCTGAGTAGCTGGGACTACAGACACACACCACTACGCCTGGCTAATTTTTTTGCATTTTTAGTAAAGACGGGGTTTCACATGTTGGCCAGGCTGGTCTCAAACTCCTGACCTCAGATGCTCTGCCCACCTTGGCCTCCCAAAGTGCTGAGATTACAGGCGTGAGCCACTGCACCTGGCCTAGAGTATAAGATTGTTTATTCTAGTGACCTTAGTCATCAAGAAAAGGTTTATAATAAAGTTAAGATAGTATTTAATGCATTTTAGAAAGACTTCGCTTTAAAAATTTTCGTTCTTTGAAAGTTTCATGTTCTACTCTGTGGAAACCTTTATCCCAAATGCTTGTGATTGTCCATATCACAACCACTGTTTACTGCCTAATAGGTTTTGGTATTCTGCCAGTTCTAAGCCTCTGAAGTGATGCCCACCTTTTCCCAGTACGTGATGGTTCTCAGAGCTGCTGGCTGTGAGCTTCACTGTGTTGTTTTCTGACAGTGCTAGTGCCTGGGCCCTCCTGCTCAGCTTTTGCTTCCCTCTGCCTACTGTGGAACTCTGGCTTCTGCCTGTCACAAGGCTCAGCAGGAAGTGTGAGACATGGCTGAGTTTAGAAAGATTGCTCCAGCATCATAGCAGATCATACCGTTAAAGATAAGTTTGCTTTAGCCATTGACAGTATATTTTAACTTCTGGAAAGCTAGCTAATGTTTCTGATTTTATAGCATATGTTGAATAAAGCATCCTGTTTGTTTTTAGCCTGAATATCTTTCTGTGGGAGGAGCTCTGGCACCCAAACAGATTCTTATTTAACAAAGTAGATGGCAAGATTTTGTATAATGAGGGATTTATTGTCACAACATGAGGACCAAGAAAGATTCTACATGGTTACTCATCTGTACCACTGTTACTTTTCTTTGTAAGCCATAGTTCACTAACAGGTGTGCTCCTAGCAAAATATTCTTTTCAGTTACATCTGTGAGAATGTTAGTGTGTAGTATGGCTCCCACATCTGTCCCATTTCATGGGAGATTTTGAACATGTCTCAGGCGCTTTGTAAAGAAATATTTGACCACAAAAATATCATTGTTGTAATGTCTGTTGAATATATTATATTCTGTTGATTTGGACCAGACTGCTCCCTGATCCAGTACTCTATCTTTCAGGCAAAAGAATTATGCAGATTTGTAAACCTTCAGTGTAATATCAAGAACCAGTTATTCTCAGACATTTAGTATGTATTAGAATTACCTGGGAATGTTGGTAATAATGCAGGTACCTAGACCACATCCTTAGAAATTACAAGTTAGAAGATATGGGGCAGTGGGATGGATCTGCATTTTTAACAGATTCTCTGATGCCCTCCGGCATTTGAGCACAACTAAAATAGACCTTCATTCCTGATGAAATTTTTAACTGAAGTATCTAATATCCGAAACCTCATTTCACCTAATTTTTCCTCACCATTAGACTATCTTCATTCCGAAAGAGAATGCATAGCACTTTCATGTGAAAGTAAACCGAATAATTGTTATTTGTATTCAAGAAGAACATGGCAGTTTCAAAACGAGTGCTACTTTTAAAATACATCTTGTATCTTTGAATATTTTCTTTGACTATCTTGAGTATACAGAACAATGCAGGACATTGTTCCCAGCTGGTATTTTTAAACCTCTATTATGTACAGTTGGTAAGATAATATAAAAACAAATATTCTTAGGAAGAGAAAGCAAATACTCAAATGAAAATTAAAATTATAAGGGGTGTCAAAATTCTGATTTGGAATAAGTGAACAAATTTGAAAAACTCAGAACAAAACTGTTAGGAGTAGGTAAGAAAAATAAATACCCTGTAATTATTTTTTGCTAAATAGGTTTTAGTAGCATCGTCTCAGACAGATAAATACTTACCCTTATGTTTTTTTTTTTTTTTTTTGATACAAGTTCTTGCACTGTCACCAAGGCTGGAGTGCAATATCATGATCTTGGCTCATGCAACATCCGCCTCCTGGGCTCAGGTGATCTTTCTGCCTCAGCATTTCAAGTAGCTGGGACTACAGGTGTGCCACCATGGCTAGCTAGTTTTTGTATTTTCAGTAGATTTGGGGCTTCACCGTGTTGGTCAGGCTGGTCTCGAACTCCTGACCTCAGGTGATCTGCCTGCCTATGCCTTCCAAAGTGCTAAGATTACAGGCGTGAGCCACTGCTTCCAGACCCTTATAATTTTCTTTGAAAGAAGAAAATTTATAAATCTTTTTTAACAACCTATTTTAATTTTCCATAGCCCATTAGTAATAAATTTCATGTGTTTGATTCAACTTCATGTATATTTCTTAAAGAATTTGGAACATACCAATTATAATGGTGATAATTTATTTGAATTGCAAGCCAACATCAAGTAAATGAGTTTAAATATACTGTCTTTAAAATACTTAAGATTGTACTAAACTTTTAGGAAGGAAGATAGCTAAACATTTTGAATGATTAACTGTAACTATAATTGTCTCATGGAATATGAATATTGTCTGGGTGTCAGTTCTCAGAAAAAAAATTCCACTCTGGAGTCATTGTCCTAAATCTGAGTCACTACAGGCTTACTGAATTAACCTAATTGGAAAAATACTTTCATTCTAGATTAAGGCTGTTTTTTTCTCTTTAATTGTTTGGACCTATGACTTATTTTTCATATGTTTTATATAGAAAATGGTGTATTCTAAAAGATTTTTGTCATTTTATCGTGAATTCTGTGTAATCTATAGCCTTATGATTTCTTCCCTATTTGTGTCAACATTGTAGGACAGCAGTGTCCATGGGCTGATATCTCTGTAGTGTTTCCATGGTGATTTCAGAGTTCGTTTTTCCTCCTCTTCATGCCCACTCTAGGGTTCTGATCCCACTGCATTCTCCGTCCTTACCCAAGCCATCACCGGCCAGGTGGGTTTTGTGGATGTGGAATTTTGCACTACCTGTGGAGAAAAGGGAGCAAGTAAACGATGTTCAGTTTGCAAAGTGGTAAGAATGGAGTTCTTTTTAGTTCATTGACCTCTGGTTTAGATTCCACCAAGCTGATGATTGAGTTTTAATTTTCTGTAACAGTTGACATTAGTTTTCTAATAAATTCTAACAATGAAAATATTGCATTTAATATTTAAAAAGTAGTTTTGGAAGAGAATTAATAGGATCAGTGTAGTTCTGTACTGTGTCAAACTGCCAAATTTCTGCCAAACTACCGGTCTTCCTTTGCCTCTTTGCTGATCACCTCATGGAAAGAAAGGATAAGAATGAATGAATGAATGAATGAATAAATATGAGAAAATAAGGTAAAGATTATCTGTGAGGCAAGGAGACTGAAGCTGGTGCAGATTTGAAACCTAGAATAGGACAGTTCATAAATATATAATCTTTGCTCTTCTGATGTTGACTTTAATGACAGTCTCTTCATCAACATGTCCTTATAAAACTGCAATTTCTGACTGTTGCTAATCTTTCATCCCTATGGACTATACCGCCCCCTTCTGCCAGAATTATCTTTGTAAAAGGCATATCTGATGTGTTGTTCTCACATCCACATACTGGACACATGCACATGTTGTACATTCACTTAATCCCATAGGTAGCATCAACTGCCTGTTGACTTTAAGATTGAAATGAAACCCATTATAATCTGCTGTCACCTACTTCTTCAGCTTCATTTTGTTTAATGACTTACTTCTCTGAACCTCACTTTCCTGAATTAAATGAAATTCCAGAATTAAATGGAATACTTTAGCACTACTTATAAAAACGCACAAAACTCAGTGCTTAAAACAATAATCATTTAATCTTTCTCTCACAGTTTTGGTTGGCTGTTCTTAGCTGGGGCAGTTGTGCTCCATGTGACTGTCATCCTCCTTATACTAGCAGGGTAGGCTGAGCATGTTGTCATGGCAATAGCAAAGGTATGTAGCTAGAACCACAGAAGGTTTCTCAAGGACTAGCCTTGAAATTGCCATGTTGTCTCATGCTATTGGCCAAAACAAATCACATGGCCCAATCTGAGGTCAAGTCTTCTCTCCATCAGTGCAGAGAACTTTGAAATCACGAGAAGGTGTATGAATGCAGGGATGGATGAAGAATTGGGGCCAATAATACAATATATGTATAAGGGCCTAGCACAGTGCTTGCCATATAATATGTGTTTAATAAAGATCATTTCCGTCTTCTTTCCACCCCCACTTGCAAAAATATAAGGTCATTTACAAAAACTTCTTGCTGTTCTTGAACATATCATTCACTTCCCTGTTCCTGCATTTTTGTACAAGAAATTTTCTCCAGTTCGAATGCTTCTTTCCCATTTTTCTGTCTACCTTGACTCACCGCAGCTAGGGTGAGTTGCTGCTTTCTCTATGCCTCCATCACACTTACATCCTCTACTGTGTTTAAAAATTATGTATTTAGGTGCCCCCCTCTCTCCCTTCTTCCATATCCTTCTCTTTCTTGACCCTATCTACCTTTGAGACAAAACTCTGTCTTCCTTGTCATTGTACCGTACCAATTCTGGTACATAGTGGGTTTATAATAAGCTATTTGCTAAAGTCTTTGGTAGACTGTTATATATTCATTATTGTTTTAAAGTAAAGCTACAAAGTACAAATCTAAATCAACGCACTGAAACTGTGTTAGGCCCTTCTTACAGTGCTATAAAGAAATACTTGAGACTTGGTCATTTATAAGTAAAAGAGGTTTAATGGACTCACGGTTCTGCAGGTGTAAAAGAAGCATGGCGCAAGCTTCTGGTGAGGTGTCAAGAAGCTTTCAATCATGGTGGAAGGTGAAGGGGTAGCAAGCATGTCATGGCAAGAGCTGGAGCAACAGGGGCAGGGGAGGTGCCACATGCTTTTGAACAACCAGATCTTGTGAGAACTCACTCACTATTTTGAGGACAGCACCAAGGGAAGGGTGCTAAACCATCATGTGAAAACCACCCCCATGATCCTATCACTTCCCACCAGGCCCCACCTCCAACATTTAGGATCACAATTCAATATGCGATAGAGAGGGGACAACATCCAAATTATATCAGCCACATATTAAGGTTTTAAAATAAAGTATGGGAAACAAGATTTTTACAGCATAGTTCTTGGTTTAATGTTGTAGTTGGGAAATCATACAGTCCCAGCTCTTGAAATGAAAATAAACCTACAATTGCTTTCAGGTAATATATTGTGATCAAACCTGCCAGAAAACACACTGGTTTACTCATAAGAAAATCTGTAAGAATCTGAAGGACATTTACAAGAAGCAACAATTAGAGGCTGCCAAAGAAAAGAGACGAGAGGAGAACTGTACGTATACAAAAACCAAGTTCATTCGGCTTCTTAGTGGAGAGAGAAGATAGGTGATCTTAACACACTGGAACTGAGTCTTCTCTGGAAGCCAGAGGAGCTCAAGGGTGACCAACGTAAGAATCACATTTAAATTCAAATGTGTCCCTTTTTTTACTTCTTGGGGTATAGTTAGCCTAGACATCACTGGAAAACAAAGACATCAAATTCTGAGGGATGTAGTTTATTTCATATTCTACATTCTAGCTTAGGTGACTGCCCTGGAACAATGGGACTCTTAATGGGTATTAACTTATATTCTGCTCATGAAGGATTTTAAAGTCTTTGAATAAGGGAATTAACTAAACTTCCACTAATGGCTACCAGAAGATTTTAAGAGTGGAACCCTTTAAATTCCTTAATTAAATTTCAGAACTACCAGTGAAATTACAGAGTAGATTTATGAATCACTTGTTAAATTGCAGATCTAATACACAGAGCAAATTTCTACAAGTGTCAGAGCAGTGAATTTTGT
Organism: Cacajao melanocephalus; assembly: GCA_963573385.1. Lineage (NCBI taxonomy): Eukaryota > Metazoa > Chordata > Mammalia > Primates > Pitheciidae > Cacajao > Cacajao melanocephalus. The sequence continues at coordinate 62,745 of CAUYLG010058044.1, forward strand.
ATTATTTTTTTCTCCACCCGTCGTTTTATGACCCATTTTTATCAGAAATAGTTGCTTCATCAGTGATTCTCGACTGGAAAAGATAACTACCCCACCTTCATGTCTCACTCTAGACAATATACTGTATATTCTGAGGGAGTGTATGTAGTTTGAAAAACCTGCCTCGGTTACTCTGATACCAGGCATTTCCACCTCCATCTCTCAAGGAACCATATCCCTTTTACTACTGGATTGATAAATACTCTCAGTGGAATTAAATGATTTGTACACAATTAAACCATTTATCCTTAAGAGAATAGTCAGGCTTTCTGACTGCCATGCTTCTATTGTTTTCTTGACCAAACTTTTTTATTCTATGTGCTAAGGACAGAAAGTAACAAATGTTCATTACTAACACACCATTGATGGAGAATAAGATTGTCAGTAGAATGGGCACTCCCAGCTGTTAAGCATCATCCATGTGCCAAACACTGCTCTAAATATTCAGATACCTTTATTCTTCACCAATGTAGGATAGCCTTTATTACCTCCATATTATAGACAAAAGAAACAACTGCATGCAGGCAATTACCTCTCTAAGGACATGAAACTAATTCAGAGAAGAGCTGTATTCAAATACATGCTTTGTCAAATCCCAAGCAACAATCCTGATTTAGAGATGACTTTGGAGGCAGAGGCCTGAATTCAAATGCTGGTTCTGCTGTTTGACTAGCTAGGAATCTTGGAGCAAGTTACCAAGCCTCCATCTTCTCAGTTTTCTTATTTGTAAAGTAATGTTAGCAATGACACTAGAGATAATAATATACCTCATGTAATTGATATGAAGATTAAATAATACATGTAAAGCATTAGGAAGAGTGTCTGACATGTGGTGGGAACAAAATAACAACTTATTCTTCTTTTTTTTTAATCAGATCACAAACTTGATGTGAATTCTAACTGTGTTAATGAAGAGCAACAAGAGGATGAAGTGGGTATCTCCCAAAAGGATTCCAATCCTCAAGATTCCGGGGAAGAAGAGAAAGAATCTCTTGAAAGTGAGGCTGGGTTGGAAGGCTTACAGGATGCTTCTGCAGGTCCACAGGTGTCCGAGGAGTAAAAGCCAGGGCAAGTGTCAGTGTGGATGGTCCTCACCCTGCAGGGAGCTGGAAACTGGTGGGAATGTGTCCTCCTCGCCTCATTATACCTCCATGTCACCATGGCAGGATTCTGCATTTCATAGAATAGAGGTTTTCAAGCAAAGCCCTCTTGGCCGTGCCCTAATTTCCTATTGATTTCTGTTCTATAATTGAATGGTTATTCCTATGGAAAATTTTTTGTTTCAAAATACAGGAAAAGCATTCCTATTCCCTTTCTGAGGCTGGCTTTCCAGCAGTTGTTTCAAAGGAAAATAGATCCCCTTAAAGAAGAAATATAGGCTTTAGGGAACAAAGGGACAAGCAGAGCAGGTGTGGAAGAGAGATTTTCAGGAAAGAAAAAATTTATATCTACAGAGATGGGTAGTTAGAAAAATCATAACTTATATGTGAATGAAATACATATAAAGAGCATTTACTGTAGTGACACTACTTATTAAGATGCAATGAAATGAAGAAAAGCTACATGTTCAAGGACCTTTGCCATAGTTCAGCTAATTGTAGTTTTATATAGAAATGATCCTGAACAGTCTGAACTGTACGTAGTCCTGCGGTGATGTTCTGTCTGGAGTATTTGTACCTACAGAATGGCAGACCCCTCAGCAGGAACAAAGGCATATTGATGCTTCTGTCAGCATGTGCAGTAAAAAAGGTACTTCCTGAAACTTTTGATTAAATAATAGCTAAACATACCATGTACACAATTATTGTAAGGCTAATTCACGTGCCATACTCCACCTGAAAAACTGACTTATTTTGCTATAAGCTTTTCATGGAGAACTTCCTTTCCAGAAACTGATTTGTAACTGTCATTTAGAGAATGTCCTGGCATCAGTTTTTAGCATATGTGGTATTTAAACAGAGCTAGAATGCGATGTCTGAAGATGATAGTGCTGCGTTTCTAAGTTTCTTGTGTTGATTTTAAAATAAATTGTGCCTACAAATACAACTCATCTTGTTTTATAATTTATTATTGGGGAGTGACAAATACTAGAGAAATATTAGGAAACTTATAATAGGGACCTTGACAAATATTGGAGACCAGGAAAGTACTAATTATTTTAATATGTACAATTGCAGAATAAAAGGACTAGAATTCTTACCTCACTTTGCTGATCAAATTGTATCTTCTGGATTTTTTTTTTTTTTTTTTTGAGACAGAGTTTGGCTCTTGTTGTCCAGGCTGGATTGAAATGGCATGATCTTGGCTTACTGTGACCTCTGCTTCCCAGGTTCAAGTGATTCTCCTGCCTCAGCTTCCCAAGTAGCTGAGATTACAGGTGCCTACCACCATACCCAGCTAATTTTTGTGTTTTTAGTAGAGATGGGGTTTCACCATGTTGGCCAGGCTGGTCTCAAACTCCTGACCTCAGGTGATCAGCCCGCCTTGGCCTCCCAAAATGCTGGGATTTCAGGTGTTAGCCACCGTGCCTGGCCCATCTTGTAGATTTTTATCTTCTTTACACTCCATTATTTTTTTCCTATACTACACACACCCTATACCATACTGGCTCTAGGATGACTTTGAGTAAATTCAATGTTGAGGGTTAACTGGTTAGGAATCCAGCAGGTGAATTTAGACTGAATTTGTTAATCATGACAAACCTCCCTTGGAAAAACATGAAATCATTCATCCAAGTACTTCGTCTGTACACACACTGATGAAGATTTATCTTTAGGTAGTAAAGAAGCCCTCCCAGCCTCCCTGCCACCCCACCCCACCCCACTGACATGCTTTTTACCTGAGTTTCTGGGATTTTAGTGATTCTGTGTGATGTTTGTGTTTTTCCCAGGATTTTTGTGATTTTGTGTGATGTTTGTGTTACCATTGTTCTCCTTTTCCTCACCCCACTCTGTCACACACTGTGGAGGGCTCTGGCAAGAGGGTATGGCCCCTGTCTTTGGATACCATGGAGGGTTGTGGAAAAGTAGAAAGAATTGTCACCCAGTACTGAGCCATTTCCCTGTTATGCATTAGCTGCAAAAAAAGAACATACAGTCGGTGGGGGGAAAAGGCAAGCAGGTTTTATTCCTGGCCAGGAATGGAAAAGGAGGGAGCTCTTGCTCTAAAGACATCTACCTCCCAAGATGTGGGAAGTTGGGGAACTTTAAGGAGTTAGATGTGGAGTGGGAGGTAAGTAAGCATATTCAGAGAGGAACTCCAGATGCACAGGCATACATCGTAAACGTGTCTCCATACACTTCATGTTCAGAAAAGTCACTGGAGCAGATGACTGGGGCAGGTGAGTGGGATGAGTCAGCATGGATCAGGTGACTGGGGTAACAGATGTGAACTACTGATTAGAACTGGTGAAAAAGGTTGTTTACTGAAACTGCAGGGAAGTCAAACTTTAAAATGGAGAATTAAAGAATAAGAGAGCTGAACATAATGGCATACTGATTCTTCAAAGAGAAACTTGGGGTTCACTATATCTAACAGGAGCAATTGTAAAGTACAAGTATCTGGCTCCAGAACTGTCTGAGGCCATGACCCCTGACATGTGAAGGCACCTGAAAATGCAGTTACTACTTGGACACCAGCGAGTTAGGGCTAGAGAGAGGCAACGCTATTTGAGCTGTTGAATCCAGTGGGCTCTGACAGAGTCCACACTTGGGGTTTACAAGGTCCACTTACATGAGCAAATGCATTTCCCATTTGAATTTCTGTCACGTAGAACCAAAGAATCCTCATTAATAACCTCTTGTGGCAACTAGAAAACAAGCAAATTTAAAAAGTTAAATACATACAAATATAGGTAAAAGAAAAATGAAGGCATATAACTTGAATTTTATGATTATATTCTCTAGAAAATTAACAATGACAGTTCTAATTTCGAATTAGATTTGAGGACTAACCTCTGATAATTTATCTTGCCCAAATTCCCACCTAAGGGATCTGGGGAGACATGCCCTATAAACCATGGATTCTCATCAGATAAGTTTTATTTGACCCTGTATATTGGGACTTGCTTTTTAGTGTGACCTGGCATAACATTGAGAGAAGGAAAAAATATTTAACCCCAAAATATATTTCTTTGCCATACCTTGAAATTGTGTGGGAAGGATCCACATTCTATAGAGAATCCCTTCCCCACTTTGTTTTCCTTCCTTTCTTTGCAGATCCAGGAGATAATCAACTAAGAGCCAGGTGCCCTTTTAGATCTGATAAGAAACATTTTACAACCTGCTCTCTCTCTCAAGTCTGCTATCTGAGAGACTCTTCTGCACAGCATAATAAAACTTGGTCTCTACAATTCTTTATCTTTAACCTGAACATTCCTTTCTATGGATCACAGATGTTTGACAAACTCAACCGTCAACCAGAAAAAGTTTAAATTTACCTATAGCCTAGAAACCCCTACTTTGAGTTGTCCTGCCTTTCTGAACCAAACCAATGTATTTCTTAAATGTATTTGATTGATGTCTCATGCCTCTCTCAAATGTATACAACCAAGCTGCGCTGAGACCACCTTGGGCACATGTTCTCAGGACCTCCTGAGGACTGTGTCACGGGACATGGTCACTCATATTTGGCTTAGAATAAATCTCTGAATATTTTACAGAGTTTGTCTCTTTTCGTTGACAGATTGCAGTTATTTTTGTTGTAAAAACCAACACAAGATATTTTTGCACCTATTTACTGATGTTTATTTTGCCAAAAAACCCTCATATTTATTTAAAATTGGAATAGGGCATGGTTATGTAAATTTTGATAATATCAAAGCATCATTTCTATGGACAAAGATAATATCTTAACTTAGTAAAAAGAAACTTTCTTCTTCTCATAATTATTTCAGTAGATGAGCAGATTTTCCCCCAAAGGTAGATCTATCCTGGTTCACAGAGCTGGTTTTATATATCCTTTAAAGTCCTAGTTTTATAAACAGCCAAAGGCAAATGGTGATCATACTTTGCAGCAAATAAATCAGATAGTTACATAATTGACCACTTCAGGGGAATGTAGCTAGCTAATTCAAATACTCATACAAAACCACTTTATCTGATGAGATTCCAAATGGTTAAGATTTTAATGAGGAAAAAAATAATCCCAGGAGAAACCATGAGAAACCCAGAAACCACAAAAGGAAACAAATTTGGCTACATTTAAAACATAATCTGAATACTTCTGCTCCTGGGAAGGCGGAGTAGACATACTTTTCACTATTATTCCCACTAAGGAAAGCTAAAAACCCTGAACAATTGTATATTAAAAAAATATAAGAAGACCCTGAAAGTTGGAGAGGAGGTAGACTGGCTAGGGATCCTGGACCCAGGGATTCCATGTAGCAATACCTGCTGAGTTCTCTGCATTTTCTTCCTGCCTCATGTAGCCCAGACTTGGAGCTGAAGAAGCTGGAAAATGGAAACACCAACATCTACAGACCAAAAAAAGTCCCAACAAAGGCCTGCCAGTCTACCAGCGTGTCCTGTGGATTTCCAACTCATTGCAGCATCAACTCATACCTGAAGCTCTGGCTTCCCTACAAACTTTGAATTTGCCAGTCCTCACAATGGCATAAGCCAATTCCTTAAAATAAATATCTAGTTCTACATATGCGTATATTCTTCTGGTTCTGTTTCTCTGGAGAACCCTACTAATAGATCATTTGCCTTAGTCAATTCAAGCTGCTGTCACAGATTACCATAGACTGGGTGGTTAAAACTACAAATATTTATTACAGTTTTGGAGGCTAGAAGTCTAAGATCGGGTTTACAGTAGGATTGAGTTCTTGGTGAGCATCCTCTTCCTGGTCTACGGAGTACTGTGTTATTTAAGTGGAAGAAGTAGGGTAAGCTAGTTCTCTGGCGTCTTCTTCTAAGGGGACTAATCCCATTCATGAGGCTCCACCTTCATGACCTAGTTACCCTCCAAAGGCTCAATTTCCAAATACCATCACAATGGGGATTTGATTTCAAAGTAAGAATTTTGGGAGGACACAGACATTCAGTCCATAACACCAAGTATAGTCCCTAAGAAGCACAACTACCCTTGGGATATGAATAATAGTAATAGCTAACATATATGGAGTACTTTAAGAAAGCCACTTAACTTGACATACATTATCTAACTTAATTGCTGAGACTCTATGAGGTAACTATTATTATTGTTTTAAATAGAAGGATATCAAAGCCTTGACAGGTCAACTAACTTTTCCAAGTAACATCTAGTAAGTGGAACAGCTAAGCTAGATCTGTTGAATTCCAAAGCCTCGTTTCCAATTGAGATAGTTTGAATGGGCATCTCATTGTGTTGGGTTTTTTTTCTTCTTCTTCTTTCTCTTCTTTTTTTTTTTTTTTTTTTTTTTTTTTTGAGATAGGATTTAGCTTTGTCACCCATGCTGGAGTGCAATGGCACAATCTTAGCTCACTGCAACTTCTGCTTCCCAGGCTTAAGGAATCTTCCCACCTCAGCCTCCCAAGTAGTTGGAACTACAGGTGCATGCAACCATTCCCGGATTTATTTATTTATTTATTTTTTGGTAAAGACAGGGTTTTGCCATGTTGCCCATGCTGGTTTCAGACTCCTGGGCTCAAGCAATCCGCCCTTCTCAGCCTCCCAAAGTGCTGAGATTATAGGCGTGAGCCCACTGCACCCATCTGGGTCTCTTGTTTAAAGTAAAGAACCTAATTTAAAATACCCTCTTAATAATGACGTATTCCATTTTGGTAGAGTTTTAGGTAACTTAAAGATCATGTCTTCTATTTTGTGTTTCTCCTGAAATGGTATTTCATACAGTGTTTCCCATTCACAATAATGAAGGGCCACTTATTAGCCCTTTATTGTTCAATAATAAATCCAGTATTGAGGAATGCATTCTAAAGCAAATTTTTTTTTTATGCAGGTGACACAGTTTTGTAAAAAGAAAAAGAATCTGTACCTCTTGCCAGAATAAGTAAAATTTGTTAGACATTATAAAATTGGAGTAAATACTTCATTTTCAGCAATTTTGGGATTAAGAATATAATGTCAAAGACGACACATTTGAAAATCATTCTTTTAGTGGTTAACCAAGAGATTACATTAGCCCATCCTTAACTTACTTCAATCTGATTAAAAATTAATACTTCTTATGCAACCATGGGCCGCCTTAAACCTGATGCCAAATATGCTATTTCCATCATGAAATGTCTTGTTGTCACCCAATGCTATTGCTTGGTGGATCCGATAGTACTCAGCTCATGATGAATCCATTTGGTCAAACAACTACTTGGTCAAGGGTCAGATTCTTGGTTAGTAGTAGAATCTATGGAGCAGCATGCCTAGATGTGCTGTTTAAACAGTGACTAGTTCTCTGCTGCAGATGGTGTGGCTTTGTTCAAGAACCCTTGAAACTGCACTGTGACTTTCCTCTCAGTGCCAGCTGGAGACTCCACTGAAGTATCCTGGATTATGCTGGGATATTGTAGCAGTTATCTGTTGCTGTGGAACAAACTATCCCTAAATGTATCAGCTTGAAACACAAGTAAGCATTATCTCACAATTTCTGCAGGCAAGAAATCTAGAAGCAGCTTAACTGGGTGGTTCTTGTTTGGGATTTGTTTGACTCGAAGGTACAGTGAAGCTTTCAGCCAGGGCTGTAGTCATCTGCATGTTTAACTGGGTCTGCAGGATATGCTTGCACGGCTGTTAGCAGAAGGCCTTACACCTTACTGGCTTTTGGAAACAGGCCTCAGTTCCTCAGAATATCGACCACTCCAGAGGACTGCATGAGTAGTATAATGACATGGCAGTTGGATTCCCACATAAACAATCCAGGAGAGAGAGAGTAAGAGCAGTGCCAACCATAATTCCAAAAGATGCAATCCCAAATGCGATAATCCCAGACGTCGTTACTTCTAAAGATCAAAATCCCTAAAGGTAAAAATTCCTAACATCTAAAATTCCCAAAATCACAATTAGTGTATTTATAGTTGTACACAGGATAGTTGCAGCATATTAGGCAGAACTGTTACGTTGTCATTTTCCTTATTTGGAAACAAAGTGTGGTTTAAGGAGATGCATATGATGCCAAGCTGACAAGGGATAGACTTGTGGACTTAATCTTAGGTGTCAGTTTAACTGGATTAAGGAATGCCTAGAGACCTGGTAAAGCATTATTTTCAGTGTGTCTGTGTAGTTCCAGAGGAGATTAGTGTCTGAGTCTGAGTGGATTGTGTGGGGAAGAGCTACCTTGTTTCTGATTTTTCAAAGATCTTCAAAGAAATGAAAAGGCAAGCAAAAAATATAAGAGGCTGGGTGACGTGGCTCACACCTGTAATCCCAACACTTTGAGAGGCCGAGGTGGATAGCTCACTTGAGGTCAGGAGTGCGACACCAGCCTGGCCAACATGGTGAAGCCCCATCTCTACTAAGAACATAAAAACTAGCTGGATGTGGTGGCACGTGCCTATAATCCCAGCTTCTCGGAAGGCTGAGGCAAGAGAATCGCTTGAACCCATGAAGGCAGAGGTTGCAGTGAGCTGACATCAGGCTACTGCACTCCAGCCTGGACAACAGAGCAAGACTCCATCTCAAAAAAAGAAAGAAAGAGAGAGAGAGAGAAAGAAAGAAATCTCTCCTGTCAGATTATTCAGTTGTGTACTACTCCTGCCCATTCACAGATAACGCCATGCTTGCCTTTTTAAAAAACGCATCAGAGAATAAAAAGAATTCAAGTTCAGAGACCTTCTGAACCAAAGACATTTGCTGATTTTGAGATTCCTCCAGTGTTACAAAAAATTAAACAGTAACCTATTCTTGGTTAGGGATTTGACTATTGAAGAAGATAGACTTTTTCTGTTGAAAATGTAACATAGAAAAACTAGCACATGCTTCACTTTGGCTCATGAATGTGTTGACCAAAATTAAGCCTGTTGAGGCAGAAGTAATTTGTTAAAAACTTATTGGAAGCTGAATGTGAGGATGGACATGGGAAGACCCAACAAATTTGGGTATGTTCCAAAGTCTGCTACGAGTTGAAATGCTTTTATAAAGAAGTTTAGGAGACGAGATAGGGAATTCTCATATTGGACTTGTCCTTTATCTTTGGAGAGTACAACACAGAGGTTACCATCATTGGCTACAGATATCAGCATACAGGCTAAAACGTTCTAGGTGTAAGACAATCAATACAACTTCATGATTCAGAAACAAATCAGCAAAACTTTATGATTTAGAAACAAACCAGCGTCCTTTTCAATGTCAGTACATCATGTATTAATCAGTATATCAACAGTCCGAGTAACTCACGATAAGATTTGAGGGACTAACAATACAATTCTTTACTCCAGTACAGGAAGTAAGCTGTGAATCACAACTTTCCCCAGGCAGTTAATTTGGAAGCCTGCCAAATGTGACCTGTAAGTTATCAGATGGCACATTCAAAACTGTCTCCACTGCATTTTAAACAGCTAGGTACTATTCATGGCCCTGCTGGATCTGAAAATTACAGAATTTATCCATTCATTTATGTATTTATGACTGGAAAAAGTGAAGCACTTTATAAACACTTATTTGAAGATTTGGTAGAGTTTGCATTAAAAAAAAAAAAAAGGATTCCAACTAAACTCCCAAACCATAATGACAGATTTGGAATTAGGTATGAACAAGCCTTCTAAAAGTGAATTTCAAGATGTTATCAATAAAGATTGTTTTTTTCCAATCAGTCCAAAGCTTTTGGCAAAGAAGAAAAAATCAGATGAGTGGATTGGTTGCATAATACAGCAATGACAAAAACTTGAGTTTGAAAATTTGTCTGCATTGGCATTCTTTCCAGCTGTGAAATTCCAGGAGCTTTTAATAGCTTCTCTGAATTTGCCTGGAGAAGCCAGTAAAATTACTGACTTGTTCAAAAATAATTATGTGCACAGTAGGATAGGAAAACACACAACAGTTTTCCTGTTCCATCACCAATATCATTTCTGCCAAATTAGTGGTCTGTAAGTGCATACAGAACAGATTCTGAGCACTCCAGACAACACAGAAGCGTGGTACAGAAGATGGGAAAATTTAAAAGGAAATGCTCATGTGACTGTACATTGAATCGTAGAAGAATTTCAGAAAGAGCAGCACCACGTAGAAAATGAATTGGGGGCAGCTGTACGATCACGATTCATTGCAGCTTCGACCTCCCTGGGCTCAGGTGATTCTTCTATCTCAGTCTTCCAAGTAGGTGGGACCACAGGGATCACTTGAGCCGGGGAGGTCGAGACTGCAATGAGCTGTGATCGTGCCATTGCCCTCCAGCATGAGTGACAAAGGGAGAGGCTGTCTCAGAAGCAGAGAGAGATAGAGAGACAGACAGAGATAGGCTAAAGAGAAACTTTCTTTAAGTACAATTAATTGTGATCTTAATTCCCTTTCACCTTTGTTCACTCCCACTTGTTTATTGTCATTATTTCTTTGTTTTTGTTTTTTGTTGTTGTTATTATTGTTATTTATTTATTTATTTATTTTGACTAGGGTCTCACTCCGTTACCCAGGCTCCAAGTCCTGGGCTCAAACAATTCTCCCACCTTGGTCTCCCAAACTTCTGGGATTACAGGCATGAGCCACCATGCCCGGCTTGGTCATATTTTTTATGTATTGATTCCTTCCAGTTCATGTTCCAGTCCAGATGCATAGTGATAATACAAGGATTGAAAACAAAAATTTTGAGACAGATCAATCTCACGAACCTGGCTTTCTTTTCTAATGGTACAAGCCCCACTGAGTGAAGTGCTCCTAATCTCTGGTGATTTTAAATACTGTAAAAGCATTGCTGTATTTAAGTTTGTGCACTGAAGATTTTTCCTAGTCCTAGAATACAGATCAATCTAGATGTATAGTCTAGTTCAATCACAAGAGGATCAATAGGCCTTTTTCCTTATTCTACGTCCCTTTTTTGAAAGGGCCTTGATTTGCATTTGCTGCTTACACAGAGCAATTTGTCTGATTTTTTTTTTTTTTTATTCAGGTACATGTGCTTGTTTGTTAAATGAACATACTGAACTCTGGTGGGAAGTGGGCTTCCAGTGTACCTAATACCTTCATAACAAACATTGTATCCCATAGGTAACTTTTCATCCCTTGCCCCCTCCCACTCTCCTCCCTTCCAGAGTCCCTGAGTGTCTATTTAATTTCCATCTTTATGACCATGTGTAGGTACTGTTTTGCTCCCACTTACAGCTGAGAAAGTGCAAGATTTGCTTTTCTGCTTTGAAGTTAGTTCATTAAGTATAACGGCCTCCAGCTCCATCCATGTTGCTGTAAAAGCTATAAAATCATTCTTTCTTATAGCTGCATCACTGGAGAATTTTAACATTTTATTGGATGCTCTCTCTTTCTCTCTTTCTTTCTTTTTGCATCTCAAATGACACAAACCAAAGTTTGTTGTTGAGATAAGGTCTCACGCTGTCACCAAAACTGCAGTGTAGTGAGAATGATCCTACCTCACTACATCCTCAGACTTCCTGCCCCAGCCTCCGGATGATATATGAGGTTAGAAGAAATTATTTAGACAGAAAGTGAGCGTAAGAAGTCCTCGGTAATGTTTTCCTTTTATGAAAAGCACCCCCAAATTATTCTCTTTCTAACAAAAAGCAGCCAGTAAAATCGAGCTGCAGACAGACAAGCAAGCTAGAAGCTTGCAGGGGTGAATGCCAGCAGCTGTGCCAATAGGAGAAGGCCACCTGGGACTAGGAATGTTCAAAATGGTGACTCCATCTTCCCTTTTCCTTTCCAACTGCTTGTGCAGTAGGGAGAAGACAACATGGCACGGCCAAGTGGAAAGTCCATTTACATAATAAGATTAAAGTGGGGTAGCCAGCTTCCCAGCGCACTATGTAAATGTTGCACCTGGTTTAACGAATCTGTGGGCCCTATGTAAATCAGACACTGATTCCTCAAGCCCGTCTATAAAATCCGGTGTGCTCTGCTGTGGGCTGGAAGTCCTATTCTGACACCCCTCATTTGCAAGAGAGAGAGCTGTTCTCCTTTCTATTTCTGCTGCCTATTAAACCTCTACTCCTTTTAAACCCCTTCTTGTGTCCCTGTACTCGATTTCCTTGGTGAGATAATGAACTCTAGGTATTTGCCCCAGACAATGACGTGGCTTCACTGAGTTGGGCTGGGTCTGAAGCCTGGGGCACCCACCGCGCCCGGATTTTCTTTTTTTTTAAGAAGTGGGCTCATTTTCCAATGTTTTTGCTCAGGCTGGTCTCCTGGCCTTTTTTTTTTTTTTTTTTTTTTTTTTTTTTTTTTGCTATTGCTACATAGCTGTTCTATGTAGAAGAAATCTGTCCTTACAAGAAAGGGAGAGGGGGATAATCCTTGGAACTTTTCCTTTCAAATGTAGCGTCTGGTTGTTAAATGAGCATTTCCTGTAAAATGGAAATGATTTATAAATAAAGAAAAATATAAAAATAAAAAAAGAGAGAGAAGGAAATGAATGGGAACATACTCTACAAGGAGAGCCATGCCTAAAAGAAAAAAAGCAGCTATTCATCAAGATGCAATACTGATAGATGCCAGAGGCCAACAAATGCCTATGCAGATAAGGAAGGGTCCCTGGAGAATCTCCTACCCGCCCCACAAGTGTTTACGCCAGATGTTTTCGTGCAGATGAGGGAATCTGCGCAGGGTCTTGCCTGGGCATGCCCGCAAGAAACTGGAGGCCCAAATACACTGGGGGAATGGGGTGGAGTCACCAGAAATTCGTGCCTGGACTCTTCAACTCACGTGTGGTGTTCTGGCATTCAATTTGTGAGGTGGAAATCTGCATGCAGGACTCCTCTTTTTGTCAAAAGCTTTCCTTTCACTTAATAAATTCTGCCCTCCTCACCTTTCAACGTATCTGCATGTCTAATTTTTCCTGGTTGTGAGACAGGAACCGGGATTTAGCTGAACTAAGGAGCAAAAATATCCTGGATCAACATTTCAAAATATAATTAATAACTGTGGCTCTCTCCATCCCTGACACCACAGGGCTCCCCCCGCCCACCAACGGCAGCCCGGTTGCCAGATCCCCCTCGCTTCCCGCACTCTCCTGCAGGGATCCAGCCCCGGCCCCCTCTCTCCTTCCCTTCCCTGTAATTCCTATTCCTGCTGCCATCAATTTGAAGCCTCAGCCACCACAACAGCCCTCCCAACCCAAAGGCATCTTCTTGGTGCAGCAGTACCAGGAGAGGCCGGGAGCTGCCAACATCAGCAACATCAGCGGACAGAGGACAGGAAAGGGACCACCCCCCCACCCCCATAGTCCCCTTTGTTTGAAGGCATCTACAACAATTCCAGAATGCTTCATTTCCTCACAGCTGTTGTGGGCTCCACTTGCGATGTAAAGGTGAAAAATGGCGCCACCTATGAGGGTATCTTCAAGACGCTGAGCTCAAAGTTTGAACTAGCAGAGGATGCTGTGCAGCGGAGAGCATCTGAGCCAGCAGGGGGCCCTTGTCAGGAGGATATCGTGGACACCACGGTGTAGAAGCCAAGGGACGTCATGCTCGTTCTCTTCTGAAATGTTGACTTCAGCTATGCTGCTAAAGAGAAGTTTAGCCATGCAACCATTGCCATGAACTCGAAAGTGAATGGGGAACACAAAGAGAAGGTGCTTCGGCAATGGGAGTGGAGGGTAACAGCAGCAGCGACGACTACGACCTCGAGTCCGACATGTCCAATGGATGGGACCCCAATGAAATGCTCAAGTTCAATGAGGAGAACTACGGTGTGAAGACCACCTATGATAGCAGTCTTTCTTCTTATACGGTGCCCTTAGAAAAGGACAACTTGAAAGAGTTGCGTAAGTGACAGCTGCTTGTGGCCCAGCTGGCTTGAGAAATTGAATCAAGCTCCCAGTACCACCTGCGGATCGCCATGGAGAACGACGATGGGCGCACCGAAGAGGAGAGGCACTGCGCGGTCCAGCGGCCGGGCTCCAGGCGGGAGAGCCCCAGCTTGGGATCCAGAGAGGGGAAGTATATCCCTCTGCCTTGACGAGTCCAGGAAAGTCTCCAGGGAAGAGTTTGATGCAGCAGCTCTTGGAGCAGTCAGCCTGTCCTTAGCTTTTTGCCACTTCGTGGCCGTCACCCATCTGGGCAATAGCAGCCCTCGCCCAGGTTCTGAGGCCTGTGGTATCAATGGAGGCCCTTCCTGCATGTCCCCAAAGGCTCAGTAACCTCTGAGAGGTGCCGAGACTTTGTCTTCACCCAATAATAGGCATTCTGGAGAAACTTCTGTTCCACTTCCTCCTGCAGTGGGCCGGATGTATCCCCCGCATTCTCCCAAGTCTGCTGCGCCTGCCCCAATCTCAGCTTCCTGTCCCAAGCCTCCCATCGGCTCGGCAGTGCCAATCTCTTCAGCCTCTTTCCCTGTGACCTCATCAGTCTCAGATTCTGGAGTGAGCTCCATTTCCCCAGCTTCTCCAAAGATTTCTCTGGACCCCGCAGATGTAAGAGAACTCTCTACCAAGGAACCTGGGAGTACTCTGGAGCTGCAGGAGCTGGCTTGGATAGCTGAGAAACTCCCTGGTCTTCAGAATAAAAGTTTGGGGCCCAGTTTAAGCTTCAGCCCAGCAGCTCCTCTGAGAACAGCCTGGATCCTTTTCTCCAGAGATCTTAAAGGAGGCGGCCAAAGGAAAGGAGAAGGAGGTTGATGGTCTGTTGACTTCAGAGCCAATGGGGTCCCCTGTCTCCTCCAAGACAGAGTCCATATCAGATAAGGAAGACAAACCACCCCTGGCATCAGTGGGAGGCACTGAGGGGTCAGAGCAGACCTCACCACCTTGCCCAAGCCAAACTGGCAGCACCCCGGTGGGCCTCATCAAGGAAGAGGACAAGAATGAGGGCCCTGTTGCTGAACAAGAAATAAACGTTGAACCCCAGTGCCAAGGAGTTCAATCCCACAAAGCCTCTGCTGTCTGTGAATAAATCCACCAGTACCCCAACTTGTCCAGGGCCCCGGACTCATTCAACTCCCTCCATCCTGGTGCTGACAGCAGGCCAAAGTAGGCTATAAAGCCCCCAGTACATCTCCTACATACCTCAGACCCATATGGGACCAGCTGTGCAGGCACCTCAGATGAATCCATATCCTGCATCCAATTCAGTGCCTAGGCAGCAGGGCAAGTACCAGAAAGCAAAAGGTTCCTTGCTTCTGCAGAGCTTAGACCAATGCCAGCCAGCCTCAGCCACGCCGATGATGCAGGCCTTTGTGGCTGCTGGCCTGCCTCTGGTGTCTGCCATGCCCTATTCTTCCTACATCCCCTACAACCCTCAGCAGTTCCCAGGCCAACCTGCTAAGATGCAGCCCATGGCCCACTACCCCTCAGAGCCGGCGTTTGCCCCCATGCTTCAAAGCAACTCATGCATGCTGATGCTGGGCAGCCATCCCCAGGCCATGGTGTCCTCCTCCACCCCCAGTACCCTTCTGTGGAGCAGCCCATCCCCCAAGCCCTTTATGCCACTGTTCACCAGGCCCTACCCACACCATGTCACACAGCTCCATGCCCATCAGTCACAGCTGGCTACCATGCCTACTGGGAGCCAGCCAGAATCCCAGCATGCAGTCCCTAGTCCCGTCTAGCATCAGGTGGGGCAGGCCCCACACCTGGGCAGTGTTTTGTAGATACAATGTTTTTCAAACAAATCCTGAGACATTTTTGATCAGTCTCATTGAAAGACTTACGTTGTCCACTGTGGAAGATTGCAATGATAAAGCCGAATGCACACAATTACTAGTCATGGTGATAGGCATTTATACATTTTGCTTTTTGACCTATTTCTTTATAAATATGTTTATGTACTCATAACTGTTATACCTGTGCAACTGTCATTAGTATACCTGAGTGCTTATGCTTGCAAAAATGTGTATGTCATTATTGCCTATTTTATTGTATAAAGTGGCCTATACAATGTTCTGTAGATGTAATGTTTCTCAAACAAATCCCATTTTAAAAAATGTAAATAAATGTATTTTAAATTTTTAAAAAATTTTTTTTGCAGAATTACATTTTTGAAACTATGTCTTTTGGATTATGGTCCAAACTCAGGAAAGAGAATGTCTCAATTCTTTCTATCACCTAATCTTGGAGGCCACATACAACCACTTTTGTCATGATACCAGCCACTCACCCACATGAGTGGTCAGACTTCTGCTTTTTCTTTACTCTAGTTGCAACCTTCTTCCAGAGACCATACCTGAATTTTTAGACTCTGGCTGTGCACATTATGATAAGTGCCCACAGTTGAATGAAGGCTGTAGATTCTCAATGTCAATTCACTATTCCTTCTAGGCTTTCATCTCTTGCCTATTTTGATTCCAGTCCACTTCCACAGGGTGTCCGTGTTTCCCAAGCACCATCAGCTAGAGGGAGATGTCACTCTGCCTTTTGTAAGCTTTTTATCTAGCTCCTTAGTCAGAGAAAACCAGTAATGAATTTGAATTACCTTCAATGTCCACTTTTGTCACTCAGTACTAGGCAACTGCTAGAAGTATTGAATTTTCTGTTTTTCTCTCCTGAGGAGCAAGTTTCTGGCTACACCAAACCCAGGTCATTAGCCAGAACTGGCAAATATCTCCAGAGATGAGAGTGAAAAATAGTACACTAGATAATTGTGTCATAGTCTTACAATAAAATACTATATAGCAGTAAGACTGATAGAATCATTGCTACTAGCAACGACATGGATGAATCTTACAACGTCAAGTGAAATAAGCCAGATACAAAATATTTACTTCTATGATGCCATTTATATGGCTTTTGAAATCAGACATGATTAATTTATTGTCTAGAAATCAGGACAGTGATTACTTTGGAAGGCTGAGTAGTGACTGACACAGGAAGGAGGGAGCTTTTAGAGTCCTGATAATGTTCTGTTTCTTGATCTAGAATGGTAGTTACATAAACATGTTCAATTTTTGAAAATTTGTTGAGCTGAACACTTATGAATTACACACATTTCTGTATACATTTTTACTTCAACAACTTTACATTTAAAAACCTAAAATGTAGGAATTACTTTTCATCATTAGTGTTTCTGTTTATATTTAAATGTCTCAAATAATATCATAGTAAGTATGTAATATGCTAAGTCACAGGGAACTTTAATATACAACTGAAAACCACTAAGATTTCTAGAAATACCAGGGCTTATCTCAGTGTAACTGTGAGCATTTGAGCAGGTTCTGTGCCTTCCTCTTCGAGGTATCTTTCCTCTCGTGTTGGAACTGTGTCCCAGTTCATAGAGGAAAAAGTCATCACTGATCTTTTCATGGACCTGACAAAAACAGCATCTTCTGGGTCATCAAACACAGTTCTGCAAAAATAGCAATTATGTCAGAAACAAAATCAATCAAAAATGAAAATTTGACCAAAATAAAATTTTTATTTAAATGAATTAATGCTATGTTTTTCTGTGTTATTTGCAGTGTAGTATCACTAACAAATAATTTGCAGGCTCCACTGACAAATGACTTTCAGGGTAAGTGACACCTTTTATAGTATATATTGTTTATTTTATAAATAAGGTATCTGAACATATTTGGGGATCAGCTATTACAGTTTAGGTCTCACATACTCATGTAGTAATGTTTTAAAACCATGTTAAAAGGGATGGTTAAAATATTTATAGATATGTGCATATTTTTATCTTAAATTCATTGTATTGCTAAGTTATTTTTTATATTATGCCATATCTTATAAATATACATGGAGATAATATTCAATACTGTATCCAAAGAAAAATATCTTAAATGAAAAAATAAAAAGAATGATGACTTTAAATTCATTAGTATTTATGAATTTGAAAAGTCTTCCATAGTATTAGTGAGGTGCTTGCTTTTGGAAATGTAAATTCCAGTGAGTATAAAATGTTAACCTACATGATAATTACTAAGACTGAACATATTTAGACAATAACTAAACAAGGAATGTAAAACCTCACTTTCAGAATAGCTAATAGTTAAGGTTTATTTTTTATTTTTTTATTTTTTGAGACAGAGTCTCACTGTATCTCCCAGGCTAGAGTGCTGTGGCGCAATCTAGCTCACTGCAACATCTGCCTCCTAGGTTCAAGCAATTCTCCTGCCTCAGCCTCCCGAGTAGCTGGGATTATAGGTGCCTGCCATCAGGCCCGACCAATTTTTTGTATTTTCAGTGGAGACAGGTTTTCACCATGTTGGCCAGGCTGGTCTCAGAATCCTAACCTGAGGTGATCTGCCCACCTTGGCCTCCCAAAGTACAGGGATTATGGCCTTGAGCCACTGCACCTGACTGAGCTTTATTTTTTTAAGCATCAAATTATCTTTTTACTTATTTGGGATTTCCATAGTAATACTAATGTCTAAATATGTCAAATATGAATACAGAGCTTGAACTCATTTATCACAGAAAGACATAGCAATTTTTCTCATCTATTGAAGAGTGAGTCATTTTTTTAATTCATTAAAATGTATTTTAGGAAATAGAGATGATTTAAAGGGACAATACAATTATGAAATAATATGATAATAAAAGTATAGATAAAATTACTTACTTGTCTACATTATTTGCAAATGCAAAATCTAAAAAAGATACATTTTAAAGTTAGAATTTTGAAATATTTATCCAGTATTTAAAAACAATGGAATAATGCTATAAAGGAAAAGTATTCTGTTTTCAAATTATCCTTTACACAAATAGTTCTTTCTGTCAAAAATGCCTTTTTATCAAACTCCAAACTGAAACTATCTCTTAGATATATTCAGTTTTGCCTTAGGTTCTGAGAC
Source organism: Cacajao melanocephalus (assembly GCA_963573385.1). Taxonomy (NCBI): domain Eukaryota; kingdom Metazoa; phylum Chordata; class Mammalia; order Primates; family Pitheciidae; genus Cacajao; species Cacajao melanocephalus. The sequence goes on from CAUYLG010058044.1 coordinate 81,603, forward strand.
AAATTTTTTAATACAATGCAAATCTCAAAACCCTGAGAATAGAAAGCTTAGTCAATTTATAATGTACCAATGGAATCCAAGTGGGAATTTTTAATAATTAGGATACTGAGGCTGATATGCATAAACCAATCCCTTTTCTTCTGAAAGGCACATACATCTATAAGTGGACTAAAAGTCCAAAGGAGGAGAAATATTTAGGAACATTTTAAACATTTGGATTCTTGGCATTAACTTCAAAGAAACAGAATAAACAAATACTAGATCACAAGAATCTAGATATTCCTAGCTGTGAGGCTCCAAGATGAGTCCTCAAAACCTGGATTTCTTATGATGTCTTCCAGATACTGTCATTGCTTTGTTGATTTCTCTGCAGAAAGCCTAGTGCCCATCTAGAGATGGAGTTTACCAGCACCTGTGGCACCAGTAAAGCCCACAGTATGAGCTCTTGCCATTCCACAAGCAGCAGTGAGCACACAGCCTTTCTGCTTTAGAATTCATGGCATTGTTCCCTTCACAAGTGGCTGATAAGTCTCTCAGTGCGTTTCTGATCATTGTAGCCTCTTTCTGTTTCTACATTTTTCTCCCAGCTTTATTAAGATATAACTGACAAATAAAAACTGTATGTATATAAGGTTTACTACTTGATGTTTTCATATACGTATTCATTGTGATCATTGTGAAATAATTAGCACACTCAATATAATTAACATATTCATCAGCCAGACAGTTGCCATTTTTTGTGTGTACGTGGTGAGAACACTTAAGATTTACCCTCTTAGTAAATTTCAAGTATACAATATGGCTAACTGTAGTCATATTACATAAGATCTTCAGAATTTATTCATTTGTGTAACACAATTGAAAACGTTGTACCTTTTGATTAACATCTCCCCATTTCCGCTTCCCCACAGCACATGGAAACCACCATTCTACTCTCTGCTTCTATGTGTTTGACTATTTTAGATTGCGTATATAAGATCATGCAGTATTTGTTCTTCTGTGTCTGTCTTATTTCACTTAGCATAATGCTCTCCAGTTTCATCCATGTTGTCATAAAATAACAGAATTTCCCTGTTCTCTTCTATATTTTTTATTACAAAAAGCACATATTTTACTTCTAGTGAATATAAACAATAAATAAAATAATGAGTAAAAAGGAAAATTTCCCTTTAACCTTTCCATTTCCTCTTACTACTATTAATATTAGTACTAAAAGTATTGTTTGTATGTTTCCAGCCTATATGTCACACATGTACTCACACATATACATAGAGATTTGTTTGTTGACAAAATTCCAATTTTGTTATTACTTTATAGTATACAACTTTTTCAATGTGTATGTGGTTTTTTGTTTGTTTTGAGGCGGTAAGGAGGAGAGCTTATGCTTGCATGTCTGAGATAAGACCTATCTCAAGGATATTCCAAATAACACCACAATAAATGCTTTCATGCCCTTCACACATCTCATGTTTGTCATGACCTACATTTCTCATGTATGCTCACACTAATATGACCAGGTTTATCACTATACATTCTTTAGGACTCGACAATTCAGATAAGATCCTGTCAAAAGAACGTTTGCCTAATAACAGAATCTCCACCAATGAACTCGTGGCTTTGGGCCTGTGGAATCAATGAACTGTGCTTCCAAGAGGCTTACATAAACTCTTCTTTTTTGAGATGGAGTCTCGCTCTGTTGCCCAGGCTGGAGTACAGTGGCATGATGTTGGCTCACTGCAACCTCCACCTCCCACGTGCAAATTCTCCTGCCTCAGCCTCCCAAGTAGCTGGAATTATAGGTGCAACCATCACACCTGGATAATTTTTGCATTTTTAGTGGATACTGGTTTTTGCCATGTTGTCCAGGCTGGTCTGAAACTCCTGACCTCAAATTATCTGTCTGCCTCTGCCTCCCAAAGTGCTGGGATTACAGGAGTGGGCCATTGTACCCAGGCACTTTTTGCCAAATAAAAAGCTTCCTTCCATTCCCTTCCTCTCTTGCAGAGGCTTCCCTGTACATCCAGAGTTATAATTCTTTTTGCATATTCCCAAAAAAATTCATTATCTTAAGAGATATTTTTCTCTGATATCTTTTTTTAGGTTGACAGGAGTGAAATGTAATGATGTCTGCTACTGAAACATTTAAGTCCTTCTGCAATACATTGATTTTCCGATTTACACTGTACTTGGAAATGGCAAATGAAGTATAAGTCCTTTATTTAGGAAGGACAGGTCTTCTCAGAAGAAGACCTTAAATAAAGAGGCAAAGCTTCAAATATGTAGGCTGGTAAATATGGCAGAATATGAATACTTGTTGAGTATACATGGGCATATACCAATATTTATTTTAAGATTCTTTAAGTTTCTCTGTTAGAAAATTTTCACAATAAAATCTTCAGGGAAACATCTTAATTTTGTCCCCATTCTTTTTCTTTATCTTTTTTTCATTCTTGAATAACAGTTTGGTTGGTTATAAAATTCTTGGTTGGCCATTACTTTTCTTCAGCATTTTAAAAGCTTTTAATCACTGTTTTCTGACTTCCATGATATAGTTGAGGAGTTTGTTGTGAATCTCTGTGTTATTCTTTTATAGGTCATCTGGGTTTTCTCTCTGACTCCTTTAAGATGGTTTTGGCTTTGGTGAAGATTTTTGTTGTTGTTGTTATGTGTCTTTTATGTGTTTGGATTCATTTTGTCTGGTGCATCTAAGAATTCTTTGCCAATTCTGGTAATTGTCTGGTCAGTCTAAGAATTTATTTATCAGTTTGAAAATATTTTCAGCCATTATCACTTTAAACATTACCTTCTGTTCAATTTCTCTCTATAATTTGTTTTTCAGGAATTACTACTACTCTATTCGACCCTCTCTTTCTAATGTCTCTCCTTTTCTCAATATCTAACTCATATCTATCACCTTCTTTCTCCATGTAGGATTCTGGGTAATTTCTTCCAAACTATTTTTCAATTCAATTTCCCCTTTATTTCTAGATAATTGATTTGGTTCTTTTAAACTGTATATTGTCTCTTTGGCAAAGTGTCATAAAGAAAAGGATTTTGCCTTTGTACCTTTTTTTTTTATCCACCTCTCTTCCTTCCTGGAATGAAGATATGAGGCTTGGTGGTATACCAGCCACTTGGTAATCATAAAGCACACTAACAGTAGCAGAACAAAAAACAGATGGACCCTTGCTCACTGACGACATCATAGAACTTTACACTAACCCTAGACACCCTATCTGTGTATTCTTTGCTGTCTGAGAAAACTAAACCCCAATTCTTTTTTTTTTTTTGCATTTCTGTTACAAATAAGAAATTAAATTCCAAAAAAAATGAAAGAAAAAAAGAAATTAAATTCCTACTAATGAAACATCCTGAAAATATGCAAGTTATACTTGCATATAATGACCCTGTATGTGAGTATAATCAAAATATTACCAGTACTTATTTCTGGATGGCAGAATTGCAGATGATATTTATTTCTTCTTCATATTTTTTCTATATTAGCAAAAATTATATAATGTTAATTGGTAAAATCATCCATGTCAGTCATAATAAAAATAATGATCGCTTATTTATTGAGCCCTTTATACTGTGTTAGATACTGAGATAGAGGCTTCAATGTATTATATCATTATTATTACAGCACCTCATTTAATTTAACATGCATGAGTGAGGATGAAAGTTGAACACCTACTTTAACTGGACTAAAAGTATTATAAAGTTAGCAAATATATTAGAAATTATTCCATTATATAGACACTTAACTTTATTGTAAATTGTAGTTGTTATTATTAAAATCAAATTACCCAAAAGTTTGAAGAGTTTTAAATTTCATAACTTTTTTTTTTTTTTTTTTGCAAAATACCTGAAGGTACTTTCTGGGCTGGTTTTTGCTTAAATGGTGATTTAGGATCCCATGAAGCATCTACTTTCCCTCCGAATACTATTGATTGAACAATATGAGCCTTCTTATGGTTAAAAATGGTAATCATTGATCTTCTTTCTTTTTCTGTAACTTCTGATAAATGCAAAAAGTAATGTTATTGCATAGCATTATAAATAGGCAGTGTGATTCAAAATAGAACAAACACTTTCCAGAATGTATTTATCTGAACTATGTCATAGGTGAACATCCTATCAAAATTGTTTTGTAAAGGGGTTATCACAGTTATTTCCAGAAGCTTGCAAGCACGCAATGTACACCCCCACATGTCACAAGGCAGAGCTTAATCCTTCAGTCTAATGCATCCCAAACACCTACTAACACATCACCATGGATGACTAAAATTTTACCATAATACATCCTTTCATTTCCTCAAGTCTATTAGAAAGAAGAGGTATAACCACAAGTTTCTGATGTATCCCATAGAAAGTGGTTACTCAGTAATAAACTAAAAATGTTCAAACCTGTGGAGACAGAAAGGTAAGTAGATAGATAATATAGCACTTGGCAAAACAGGTCTCAAAAAATGTTTAAGTGTAATATGCTGAGGTTGACTATGTGTGTGTACATGTGGCTTACAGAAGTCAAACATGCTATCTTGAAGATGTCTTCATAAAGAAGTCACTGATTATATGTTTCAATATATATATTTACAGAATTTTAAAAAGCATGACTTTGAGAACTTAAATACGCCTTATGAGATTTATTCTAATTCCCTCACTTTTGAGATAAGAAACTAAGGTGCCAGGAGGTAAATGATTTGGCTTCGAACAGGTTAATGGCAAAACCAGGATGAGAAGGAACACTTTCCTCATGCTCAGTTAGAGGGCCTTTCTAATAAAGTAGTAGAGACACATGAATTTCTAAATTAGGGCAAATTTCAGAGAGCAGATTTTTCAAAAATAAATAATTGAAAAACTTTCATTTACAAAGACAATTATTCAAAGGTTTTTTTTTTTTACAAAGATATATTTTCAAAGGTAGTCTTCATTTTTAAACCACTGAGGTATAAGACTGCTTCTCAAATATTTCTTTGCAAGAAAGAAGGGTCCTTACGTTTTCGGTCAAGCAGCTCCACTCCTGGAAGGTGGTAGATGATATACAAACGATACAGGTTATACTGGCACAAAGGGTTTTGGTATAGACCTGCAAATGAAGAATCCAAAATAAGATGTCAAATTTAAAAATTAGTTTCATTTATCACTTATAAAATACGAGAAATTGCAAGATTCATATAAAACCTAAGAACCTGTAAAGCTCTTCTTCATATCAAGCAATAGACCCATTAAACCTTTACTTAGAGCAGCAGTTAATTTTTCTATCTGTTAAATTCATATATTCAACAAATATTTGCCAAGTGCTTACTATCTACCAGGAACTGTGCTAAGGGCTAGGATCATATCATCAACCCAAATCTGCCAAAAATGAGGGAAATTTTAACATATCTATAAATAAATTAATAAATGGAGAACTAGATATCAGCTCTATTGGAGTCTTGCGGCTACTTTTTATTAAAATATCACTTGGTACTCTTCTTTCAGTCTTCAAGTTTACAAGGGTGCTTGTGTGAAGATAGGCAGAGACACAACACCCTGCTCTAATAGAATTTACTTCCTCTACACCATTGCTCATAGTTCAAAATGGTCAATAGTAGCTTCAGAGCTCAGCAGGACCAGAGCTGAGCAGGTGTGGCTCTTGCATTTTGTCTACCTCTGGCCAGGCCCATACAGCTCTGAGATCCTGGTGTGCAGGTGCTAGTTTTTGCAATAAACCGCGCTTCCTAATGCAGTGGTTGGAAGAGGGAGGCCTGTGGATGCAGAACCAGCCCTGGCACTTCTGACATCATATCCCTTAGGAATCAGCACATAGGTATGTTTTTAAACATCTTCAACTAGAAGTTGTAACGGCTTTATTTTTTTTTTCAAAAAAAGATATTTTCCCTATTCATCCTCGATGATAATAAACATTTTTTTCAATACAATATGAAATAAAACTTTTATAATTTTCAGTTGGGCTTTTTTTTTTTTTTTTTTTGAGATTGTGTCTTGCTCTTGTCGCCCAGGCTGGAGTGCAATGGCACCATCTCGGTTCACCACAACCTCCGCTTCCCAGGTTCAAGTGATTCTCCTGCCTTAGCCTGTCGAGTAGCTGGGATTACAGGCGCCTGCCACCACGCCCTACTAATTTTTGTATTTTTAATAGAGACGGGGTTTCCCTATGTAGGCCACGCTAGTCTCGAACTTTTGACCAGCCTTGCCAACATAGGGAGGCCAACTCCTGACCTCGTGATCCCATCCCCCCGCACCGCCCTCCGCAACCTCGGCCTCCCAAAGTGCTGGGATTACAGGCGTGAGCCACAGCGCCCGGCCGGCCAGGTATCTTTAGTTTTTCGCATTCTGTCAACCTACATAAAATTTCTAGGAAATATTTGGGAAAATACATCTAATAAGGAGAACCACTAGATGGCAGTAATAGAAAGAGCTCCAGCTGCACAGCTACTTCACTCAACAAAATGAAGCTCACTTAATGTACTTGTTAAATTTAAGAGTACTGTTGTAGACTATTCATAAAATACAAAGAGGTTCGATAAAGGCATAAAAATAGTAAGCATTAGAAATGCTAAAAAAAAAACCACCCTGATTAATATTTATAACGAGCAGTTTGTAACAAAGAAGATTGGGGTGAGTGCATGCTTAAAGATAGCAAACTAGATAAAAAGTAAAAAAAAGTCAATAATCTGGATGTTTTTTCTGTAGTAATAAAACATCCTGATATTTATTGTATACACACAATTTTTTTCTGGCCAATAAAAGCGTTATATATAGCTATTCCCTGTGTAAAACACAAGCTTTAGAGGGACATAAAGCAGGCAATGGAAGACACCTGGTGCATAATAAACTAAAGTTATAGAAGTGAGGAAAGGCATAAAAGAAAATGTAGAACCAGGAGCCACAAAGAAATTTAAAAGAAAGGAAATATGTATGTAATGGAGAAAATGAGAAGAAAAATAAAATAATTTTCTTTTTCAAGATTTCTTAAGAGACAGAAAATGGTCTGAATTTTATTTTTATTCTTAAAAGAGAAGGATTTTAAAATGGTAACAAATAATTATAACTGCAGGAGAGGGAACAGAACACATGTATATTAAACCAGTAATAAGGATAGATTTTAAAAGAGCCACAGGGATCATGAATTGCAGTTTGAGCTGGAAAAAGTAAAGCAAAGGAGACTCTTCAAGGATATAAAAGCAAAACACAATTGTTTTTAATGAGAACTTAGGAGGAAGAAAAAGTCACAAATGCTTTAGTACAGAAGTCTGCTTTGTGGCTACTGTCTTGAGGAATGACATCTGACACCTCATAACCCTGTTATATATTATAGCATCTGGAAGTAGAGTAGGCCTTTACATATTATGTTAATGGAAAATGTCTTTCATCTTTCAGTGACGTTTTCTCTAGGTGTACCCTTCGTCTTCTTTTCCCTCTGAGGACATGACTATCCCTTTCATTTAATTTCTTGGCTTTTTCTACTAATCCTTGGTGACGCAACTTCTATATGGAAATCCAAAAACTAGCTTCAGCTAAATAAAACACCAAACTTGGATTTACTACTGTTCCATTACTTACTAACAACATATTGATACTAAAAACTCTATTGACTTGTGGCTGACCATTCATTTCATCTTAAAGTAAAAACTGAGTGACACAAAATCAGAAAACTGAGCTGTTAGCCAGCCTCTGCTTGAATTAACTTTAAAAAATTGAATTAAATAACTTGAAAGGCATTTCATCATTATTATTCACTGTTTTCCAGATCTTAAATTTTAGCAGGAAGCAATCTTATATTTAACTCTCTTTTTTCCTTCTGTACTATTAAACATTTAACGTTTTGGATTTATGAGTTTTGGATTGATGCTGCTAAAATCGCTATAAATTAAATGTCTAAGAGGTTAAATTTGTTTCCTGTGTCTGAATGTTCTGAAAGCCTTCTATGATGTATGGGCACATTCTTTTAGAAACTATGAAGTGAAATTGCTTATACTTTCACTTTCAATAGGTTAATACTATTTAATCCACCTTTCCTCTAGGCTACTTACAGAGTACACCTCAGTGGCGCCAGCACTGTCTTGCTTATCTTAATTTGGGATTCTGAGTCTAAGCAATTTACATTTACCCAATGATATACCAAAATGTCTCTACTACCTTACCGCACAAGCTTGACTTAGGTGAGTCACGTGTATGAAGCTAGTTATTATTGAGACAGAAGAGAAAAAAAAAGACATCTAAATAATTGGCTCCAGTTATTTTTTTGTAAACTTTTAAAGCAGAATTAAAAATTGTTATTTAAATGAACCCCTATGCTTTTAAGACTGCCTTTGAAGAAAGTTGACGTGATTAATAAGGGACCAACATCCCAATTTTATTACATGGGGAAAAGAAAATGATATGGAGAATGTTAAAAGCCTATAGAGAACAGCCTGTGAAAGGAAGTGCAGCTGTCAATAATGAGATGCCAGGATTGTGAGGTTCTGGGTCAAGGTTATGTAGTAAGGTCAGCATCTCCATCGTTAATTACCATCTTGTTGTAACTAAAAGTCTGGAGGCCACCACACACCATGTGCTTCTTACTGAATATGGAAGTCATCCCTGATTGTAAAAGGCGAACTGGGATAAAGTAGAGGATCAAGAGAGGAGGGATCAGAACATTCTCTTTTTCAGGACAAACAGTGGTGAAAAACACTGTTGGTTCTTTTCCTTTGGTGGATTTTGTCTTTTGGGAGGGGTGGTCCCACCTAGAAGGGCATTATAGGAAAAGAGGCTCAAAGGAAAAGACACTGAAGATCTTAGTCCCACCCCATCCCCCAGTATACCTCTGCACCTGTGACTTTTGCCATCGGCAGTAGATTGGGGCCACTGCTAAAGACAAAGGCAGACGATGTTTAAAAGCAATACGTGTGGAAACATGGAGACCCTCTCTCAAAAGGAGGAGCTCCCTGTTCCCAATGCTGATTCCTGGAAGCTCTGGTAGGAAGCAGGTCTGAACAATTATGGCATGCAGGAGTCTTATGCATACTTTCCAACAGTGGAGCTTAATAAAACAGAAAATTAAAGAGACATGAGGAAACTGAAGGTTTAGAACAGGAGAATGGATTAAGTATTTTGTTGCTGTGGGGTTTGGTGGTGGTGGTTTTTTTCCCTTAGTACTGGAAATCGGGGAGGAGTTAATGAAAGCCATCAGCCACAAAGTGGGTTTTGACATATGTGGATTCTGATTTAGAAAGGGTTTGGAGGAGGGAAGACACAAGGAAAACAGAGCTAGAAAGGGAGGGTGTGGAAAGGTAGACCGCCCGGAGACAAGAGGTGGGGCCCCCTGACTCTGCCCCGGAAGACAGGAATTCCAGTTCCCAGGACCTCACACTCTGCAGCTGGTTTAGGCCTCCCTAAAGCTCTCAGCCATGAGTCTCTTAGGCAATCCTTGGCAATTCTCCTCGTAAATGCCAATGGAGGGTGCAATGCTGAGAATGGATTAGCATTTTATCCTTCAGGCTATTTTCTCACCCTCTGAAGAACTTGTAATTTAAGAGGATTAATAATAACACTTTATATTTTCATATGAATTTACAACTTAAAAAGACAAAAATGACAACAATCTAAAATACATGGATTTCTCATATTAGTTAATGAGCTGAAACTAATCTATGATTGCAAATGAGGCTCATAGAAAGTCAATCTGAGAACATGACTGCACAAATAACATTAGTTGTCTAATAAATACAAACTATTTTTCATACAATATCTTTAACCAAAATGGGACATGTGTTCAAAATGTAATGGGACATAGTATTTTCTCCATTTCAAACAAATGACCACACAACAAGAGTCTGAACTGGAAAATTATAGTTACATAACTTGAATTATGTCACTATGATTTTAAGTAGTGGTCGTAAACTGTTGTGACAGATAATGATATGGACATTATACTACCAGGCTGGTATTTAAAAACTAGAAAAATCCACTCCCACTCCTCATGCCTGGCACATTTCTGTGCTCACATACACCCTTGACAAGTAGGGAATGGGCTGGATTTCAGGATCCATTTGGTCCTGGGCTGGGCACCTTTATTTAGGGCATAACCCTGTTTATTACTATGGGCATAACCCTGCTTACTACTATGGGAGCAAGCTTGTTTACTACTCTCCAAATGTTGTTTTATAACAAATTTGCTTAAATTATTGAGTTTTTGAAATAGCAAATTAAATCATTTTGCTTCAAACTCCTTCAACTCTCTAAGAAATATTTAGGCTGAAAGTTATAAATTTGTAAGCCCAATAGAGGTATAGACTGGGTCTTTCTTGCTCAACTTTGAGTCCTATTTCTAGAATAGCGTCCTGTAGTGAATGTGTGATAAACATTTATTGAATGAATGAATGAATTATAAATATATATTGAATGAATGGAATGAATGAATAAATGATAAGTAAAATAAGGCATGAGTTAATGTTTCACTATTCCTTAAGAGTTTGGTTAAATCTCTAAGCTTTGCATTTCCATGATTGAAGAGGGCATAATTCTAATCATGTCATAGGACACTATAAAGATTTAAATGAGAATATTATAAAAAAATTGTTTCAACAGGAAAGACATTCAAACATGTCACTATATTATTATTATTTAAAATATCAGTTATGTTTTCTTGAGAATTTGAAGACTGGATGCAACTTATTTCATTATCTGATTTACATAATTCACAATAAAACAATTTTTTTCTTTTTTTTAGAATTTGAATTTTTGTTGTTGCTTCAAAATAACATTAATGATGAGAAATGTTTTCTTAAAAAGTGTTTACAGAGTTATCTTAATGTTTGAAGCAATCCTGAGAGGTAGCTGTCAGCCCATTTTATAGAAAAACAAAGGTAAGAGATCTAGGTCTAGCATGACTAGACTTTTAATTATAGCAGCATTTTTTCAGCAGACAAGGGCCAGGTAACTCAAATATGCAGTCCAATTCTTTCACAGAAGGTCCAAAACCTGTGAAAAACTCCTGACAGCAGGCAGTCTTATCTTGTCTCTAAAATAAGCATAAAATTGCCATGAAGTTGGTGTAACTTTGTGATTTTAATACTTGGGTTTAAAGAATCCAACTATAACAAATGAATCATTTTCCCTCATTACAGTAGATAACACTGAAAATATATGGAAACCTTCGTAACTCTCTATATTGATCTAATTAGAACCTTTACCATCAATACAAGTTTACAACTATTCAAAACACTGTCTCAGGAAAACCTGAGAAATAAATAGAAAAGGAATTTTAAAAAATCTATTGCATTAGATTATATAAAGAGGTCTCTAAACTCTAAAGTCTGAAAACCTACTCATTGATCTGCAGGTCTTTTATCTTTGGTATCCAGAATCCTTTATCTTGTATTCTGGTTGTATACATGTTTATTTACCTTTCAAGATCATAACCTTTTTGAGAGTAGGAGTGGTATATTATTATTACTATTATTATTATTATTATTGAGATAGTCTCCCCCTGTCACCCAGGCTGTAGAGCAATGGCACGATCTCAGTTCACTGCAACCTCTACCTCCCAGGTTCAAATGATTCTCCTGCCTCAGCTTCCCGAGTAGCTGGGATTACAGGTGCACACCACCACACCTGGCTAATTTTTATATTTTTAGTAGAGATGGGGTTTCACCATGTTGGCCAGGCTGGTCTCGAACTCTTGACCTTGTGATCCACCTGCCTCGGGCTCCCAAAGTGCTGGGATTACAGGTGTGAGCCACCATGTCTGGCTATTATTATTTTTTTTGACTCATCTCACACTGCTTTCCAATAGGTCAGTTCCTTACTGGGTGTGATTCAATATATACAAATAAAGTTTGCTGGTTACCCAGTTGAAAGCTTAAAAAGTCTTTTAGTTTTTATTTATTTGTTTATATTTTTGGTATCAGCTTAATTAGTATACTTCATGTACTACACAATTCACCCATTTTAAACATACAATTCATGTGTTTGTGGTATGTTCACAGTTATGCAACTTATCACCACAGTCAATTTTAGTACATTTTATCACCACCAAAATAACCCCACACCCCTTACCCTCTAGCTTTCACAACCCCCAATACCTTGGCCCTAGGCAACACTCATCTATTTAAAAATAGTTATCTCTCAGTGTTGCTGTCTCTATAGATGTGCCTACTTCGGCACTTACATAAATGGACTCACATAATATGTGTTAAAACTTACTTTTGAGATAAAACCAAAAACAAATTTAAACATGTAAATGCTTTTGTTACTTCTGTTGTTTTCATTAGACATGTGATAGACAGCATTTCACACACACAGATTTTTTTACCTGTTGTTTTTTCAAAAACTTATCTTAAAAGACAGTAAGATCTACTCTTATTTTAAGGAATATCTAATTTTTTTTTTTGAGACAGGGTCTCGCTCTGTTTCCTAGACTGGAATCCAGTGGTGTGATCTCTGCTCACTGCAATCTCTGCCTCCTGGGTTCAAGTGATCCTCCTACCTCAGCCTCCTGAGTAGCTGGGATTACAGGCATGCACCACCATCCCTGGCTAATTTTGGTATTTTTGGTAGAGATGGAGTTTTGCCATGTTACTTGGGCTGGTGTTGAACTCCTGGGCTCAAGTGATCAGGCCACCTTGGCCTGATAAAGCACTGGGACTACAGGCGTGAGTCATAGTGCCCGGCCTAAATATCTTAATTGTAAACATTGCTCCTCTAATTTTAAACTTGATAAATGGAAAAATGTCTTATGTTAATTCTATTTTAATTTATGGCCATATAAAAGTGCAAATTGTTACTTAGGATCTTCAGATTTAGCATTCCCTTTAATTCCTTCACTGTTGCATCAAGGTTGGTTAACTCATTGTGGTGTAGCAGGAGTATATGCAATGAAGGCAAATAATGCAGGCCTAAAAAAAAAATTTTTTACAAGATTTTAAAGATTTTTTTTTTTTTACTGCAAATAAAAATAAACATTTTTAATGCTAACTAACATGCTAACTAAAAAGGAAAACATGATTACTGGTTAAAAAAGGAATAAATACTAATAATATATTATAAATTATTATTAAGAATACAGTAAGGTGTAAGTCATACAATTAATTGCAAAGTGGGAATATAGAGTAAATTTCTTTCCACTGTTATTGTTTTACTTTTTAAAACATAGCAATGATTTTGTCTGTTTGATTGATTTGGGGGTGTTATTTTCTTTCTTCTTTTTGTTTGGTTTTGAGGGTTTTTTTTCCTTGTCAATCTTACTCAGATTTATAATGCCAGTCAAGGGAAAAATTACTCATTTCCTCCATATTTCTTAGCAACGTATTTTTTGTACATAACTGGAAGCCAAATATTCATATCATTTTTATTGATTCTAAATTGTATAATTTCCCACAATTTTAACATAAATGAAAATGGGGTGTATCTTTTTGATAGCCATGTCATCGCTTCATTGGCAAGATGTTCTTTCTTAGTGGTGCATGAAATCATGATGGGACTTAAAATTTATGACATTTTAATTCTATGATATGGTATCAAAGAAAAGTTTTTGGTACTGTACCTCTGTATTTCATGATCATAGCGTGCTACATGCTTTTATAATTGGCTTGAAATGGTCAATTTTCAGAGTGTGTTACATATAAAATTAACTCAGAGTGAAAGCAGGAATTTGACTGGTAGAACAATAGCCAATAAAAATCTTTAAGACTATTTATGCAGTTTTTGTATTTATTAATGCTCCCAACTATTGTTAAAATTTTCTTCCACATGTCTAGTTTATGTCTAAAATACCTGTTAAAGATTATTTTACATTTTGAATAAGACATATGGCAATATTAAATTAGAAAAGTAATCTAATAGCACATTTCTTAAAATAAACTGTACATTAAAACATTTGAAAAATAGATTTCATAATATGTTTCAAGAGAAATTTTAAAACAGATTTTTGTATGTCATTAGCAATTACCATAGTTAAAAGTTATTACTTAATAGAAATTCTATTAAATCAACAGAAAATTTAAGACATACCTTCTATCTCAAATATTGCATTGTTGTTTAGATATAGTTCTGTCAGACAATAGTTTCTAGTTAGAAATGTTATTCCATGGAGCTAAAAATGAGAGTTAGAGAACAATATACTCTCTATAATAACTGTATATGTTACATAAATGTAAATAATATGATATACATAAATAATATATATTTAATTATAATAAGATAAAAGTTTGACCTTTGCTATTATTATTTGTGACCTTTTGATCTGGCCAAGTTATATTTGGATTGTCTTTTAGGAGAATATGATTAAAAAGAATATTTTTAGCCAACTTAAATCTCTCTTACCACATCTCAGCCAAACTCGCTTGCCTGCCTTCCAAAACCTCTGCCACCTGGCGTAGCCCTGTTGCTCTAACAATATTTCTACTTCTGCTCCACATAGTCTCACTGGATCTGGCACCACATATCCACCCTATAATATTATCACGTGCCAAGGGCTCTCTCCTTAGATTATGCCAAGATCATTTTTGCATCTCTAGGAGTGAAGATTTCTGTTTGCCTGCATGTCTTTTCTTCTTGGTACACTTGAAATTACTTTTAAGGATTAGCACTAGGCCAGAAAGGCATACTAAACCTTATGAGTGGACTGCCGCAGTACACTTTTACTTCCAGAAATCTGTTGAAACCAAGGGTTGATCTCCTTGTATCTCACTGCTGTCATTTTGCTCTGTTTTGACCCATTTTTTGTTTCTCTAAAGTTCTACCTGCTTCAGCACTTTGAGTCAGATTTCCTGAGTGATGGTCTAATCCTGGACTCTTTCTTTATGGCCTCATCTATAACCATCTCCTCTAGCTCTCTGCCCTTCTGGTAAACAGATCTCAGTTTAGCCAAGGGCTCTGCAATCTGAATACACACAGGAGGCAGCTCTGCCAGATCAGGCCCAGTGCTAACAGCTCAACCAGATACCAACTGCAATTAGAGGGCAGGGCACAGTATAAACCTGTTCATCATTCACAGTCCATCCTTTTTCACAAAGCCTTTCCTGACAACTCCTATGCTCATGAACCTCCATTTTCTTGACCATCCCAAATGCTTACTTTGACTTGTACAGTTAATCTCTTGAACACTAGAGTTTTGTGTATTCCTTAAGGAAAGGAACCATTTTTCTTCACACCTCATCCTTTCTACCTCCCGACTCTCTTAACAATATAGTGAAAAAATTGCACCTTACTTTTAAGGTTAAATTCAAAATTCCATATGAATGGAAATAGTAAAAGTACTGTCTCTAAATTCCTCAAATGAACCATCGGGTGCTATATACTTAATATGCTAAACTGTATGTCAGAAATCATTCTGGTACCCTGTGAGGAGAACTCCTATTTTTTTTTTAAATATTGACTCTATAACATCGATCAAATTTATACGATGTATTTGCATTGTGAAGATGAGACATGGTAGAGCCATATGTTCTCAGAACTGCAGGTAAGTTAAATGTAAGAATGATACCTTCACTATTTAACACAGAATCTAGCAAGGAAAAGATTCTCATGAAAGAGTTATTGATCAAGTATTTAGTACTTTATATATACAAAAATATATGTTCCTGATAGTAAATTCATTTTTTGGTGTGTTTTCTAAAGCTTATCGTAGGAACTATTACTTTTTTTTTTTTTTTTTGAGATGGAGTCTTACTCTGTCACCCAGGCTGGAGTGCAGTGGTGTGATCTCGGCTCACTGCAACTTCCACCTCCTGAGTTCAAGCAATTCTCCTACCTCAGCGTCCCGAGTAGCTGGGACTACAGGTACATGCCACCACACCCAGCTAATTTTTTATTTTTAGTAGAGATGGGGTTTCACTACGTTAGCCAGGCTGGTCTCGAAGTCCTGACCTCAGCTGATCCACCTGCCTCCCAAAGTGCTGGAATTACAGGCGTGAGCCACAATGCCTGGCCAGGAATTATTATTATTAGTTAAATAAAACTATTTTGCTCATTAATGAACAGATTCAGAAAATGGATGCCAACCCATCTGACTTAGTGAAGACTTATTGGATGTTTTATTCATGCCCCTCTCAAATCTCAGAAAAGCTGTTTTAGATTTGTATTCAAAGTTTGAAAACTGACTTATTTGATGAATTTTCTTTGCTTTGTTTTTATACTGGCAACATTCACAAATTATGAAGCTATAAAAGGCACATCATGTGCTGTTCATCTGATTGTTCACAGACTCATCTCCTCCAAATTATGCCAGCACTCCTTCAGGAGGGCCACCAGTAATTTCCCCACAGGTTTTGTTATGTCATGAGAGATGTTTCTCCAAGGTAGGAGAAACCATTCAAAGCCAGAAGGTGAGTGTCCCCGTTGGCCCCTTATCCCTTTCTAACTTTTCCAGCTAGCCTCCTGGCAGCAATTCACTGCCTTCTGTTCTTCCTGTCACCACTCCCTGCTTTAATAAGAGCCACACTTGACATCAGCATAGGAAAGGAACGCCAGTGGAAATCATGACTTTTTCCTCTCTCTTCTTCCAATTACCTGCCAACCACACATTAACAGAACATTACTCATTAGCTGAGACTTTAATTTCTGTTGCACTGCTCATTAAAACAAGTTGAACACTAACAAATTTGACAGTTTGACCTTGATTATAGAATCATAGTGTTCCCATAAGCATGAACATCCTTGGACCATGATTATTGGGATTATAGGATTGCACTGTCTGTGAAGGTGAGGGGGAGTGAAAGGAGATAAAGTGGAGTCAAAGCCAGATCATGAGGGCCTTGGGGAGCAATTAAGAGATCTTGTTTAGAATAATGTTATTGCCCAATTAGATTTTAGAAAGAAAATGGCAGGTTTACAGGGGATAGTAACTACAACAGCAGGAGATGAATAAGGAGGGTGTTACCCTAATTCAGAAGAATTTGTGGTGGCCCAAAATAGAGTAATGGTGGCAGGAGAAAAAAGAAATGGAGAAAATTGTGAGAGTATTTCAAAGGAGAATTTAATAGCCATTGCAAGATAGCAAGTTGTTAAAGTCAAGAACATCGTAAAACATGTGTATTGTTCTGATACTCAGCTATTATTAAAGTCAAATGTTATTTTATTTTATTTCTTTATTTTTTGAGATGGATTCTCACTCTGTCACCCAGGCTAGAGTGCAATGGTATAATCTCTGCTTACTGCAACCTCCGCCTCACGGGTTCAAGTGATTCTCCTGCCTCAGCCTCTCTAGTAGCTGTGATTACAAGCATGCACCACCACACCCAGCTAATTTTTGTATTTTTAGTAGAGATGGGGTTCTGCCATGTTGGCCAGGCTGGTCTCGAACTCCTGACCTCAGATGATCCTCCTACTTCACCCTCCCAAAATGCTGGGATTACAGGTGTAAGCCATTGTGCCTGGCCATAAAATGTTATTATAACTATCCATTTAGAGAAATCTATATTACCACTTCTCAGGATTGCTGTAGGATTTATACTTAGTGTGGCATTTCGCAAGTCATATGTCTTAGGTTAGGCTTGGACCATAGCAAATGCTCAATAGATGACTATTATTTAACCATTATTAATTTTGTGGAGCTGGGAGCTTTTACATTTAATATAAAATACATATAGGTAATCACTAGGGTACTACTAGGTACAATGTATACCACCATGAATTTAAAATTAAGGAGAAATTCAGGTTTTCTTAACTTCTACAACAATTACATATATTGGACCAGATAATTATTCGCTGGAGTTGATGGGGTAGGGGCTGCCCTGGGGGTTGTACGTTAAACCCAAATGGTGTCATCAGTATAAAGAATGGTTTCAAAAAGTTTGTTATTGTGAAACAAGACTATGAAACTTACATTTGGAAGTGAACTTTAAAATTATGCATGTGAGATTGCCTAGGTGAGGTAAATGATCTCTGGTTCAAGATATAGATGAAACACACATATTTACTTTCTTTCATCCAAAAATTAATCTAAAATGACAGTAAAATAATTGTTTTCAAACTTGTATATCCATAAATACAGAGGGAATAGGAGACGAGACAGCAGCAATATAATTTTGGAAGCTGGGAAGCATATGGTCAAGTGGTAATGGAATTACAGAAATAAGAAAGTCAAATTCTAAACCAGAAATCAAGCTAATACAAATGCTCCTTGACTTAAAATATGTCTATGTCTCAATAAACTTATCATAAGTTAAAAATGTTATAAGTGGAAAGCACATTTTCAATTTAGGATATTCTCAACTTATGATGAGTACCCATCCATCAACTTATGATGGGTATCTGGATGTAACCCCATTCTTACACTGAGAAGTGAACTCAATATATTGCATTTGCACCATCATTAAGTTGAAAAGTCATTACACTGAACCATTGTAAGTCAGGGATCATCTGCATTTTTCACAATGTTCTAAAAGACTCAGTAACTGGAAGCAAAGGTAAAGGGGAGGGGATTAAATAAGCATTACCTAAAAGCTGTTTAAGAAGCAATTCCATTTCTAGAGAATGTACCCAGTGTACTATTAGGCTACTGAGTCTCACCTACCACATCAAAAGACTGAAGGTTTATTCTCTAGAGAGAAGAAAATACAGAGTCACCCTGCAGAGCTGAAGATAGAGGAGCTTCACAGGAAGATCAAGGGAATGTATTTACACTGAATGTTAAGAACTCCCAGCCCTCTTCCCCAGCTTGGCTCTCAGAATGCTGGTAGTCTTTACTGCAGGGCAGAAGATTGGAAAAAGCTCTGATGGGGACTCTATTATCCTAGAGGAGAGACCTAAAAATACTAAGGTTATGATTCTCCCAAACTCTGCCCTGCCAGACAGCCCTACAATGAAGCTCACTGTTGACAAGCCTCAATCACACATGTTTAGCATGGTCCAATCAACATTTTAGACTTTCATCTTAATTACAGCCAGTTTGTCAAGGACATTTGAAGCAAAATTTGGACCTGAAAAATAGAGATCCAAATGTATATATATAAATAAGATTAACTTAGAGAAAATAGATATTATGTAAACAGCAGCAGTAACAACACCATTATTATTATTATGCTCGGAGAGATTAGAGAGGATATCTTATCCCAGAAACAAGGAAAAGGTAATATAAAATAAACATTTGAATCACCTCACACCTGTTAGAATGAATATTATCAAAAACTGAAAATAAGTGTTGTTGAGGATGTGGAGAAATTGCTACCATTGTACACTGTTGGTAGGAATATAAATGGTGCAGCTACTATGGAAGACAGTATGGAAGTTCCTCAAAAAATTAAAAATAAATCTACCATATGATCTGGCAATCCCATTTCTGGATGTAGGTCCAAAAGAATTGAAATCCAGACACTGAAGAGATACCGTACTCCTACATTCATTGCAGCGTTATTCACAATGGCTAAGGAGTGGAAACAACCCAAATGTCCACCAATAGATGAACGATTAAAGAAAAATTATTGCTTACATACAATGGAATATGATTCAGACTTCAAGAAGAAGGAAATCTTACAGCTGAGACAACATGGCTGAACCTGGAGGACATCATACAAATGAAGTAAACCAGTCACAAAGGACCAATACTGAATGATTCCACTGACAAGGTATCTAACATCGTCAGACTCATAGAGGCAGAGAATAGAATGGTGGTTCCCAGGGGCTTGAAAGAGGGGGAAACGGGAAGTTTTGGTCAATGGCATAAAGTTTCAGTTATGCAAGATGAATAAGTTCTAGAGATCAGTGGCGTAGCTTAGTGCCTATGGTTGAAAATATGGTATTGTGCACTGAAAAATTTGTTAAGAGGGTAAATCTCATGTTAAGTGTTCTTAGCACACACAAAAAACAAACAACCAAAAAAACCCCACACACACAAAGGGAAGTAAGAAACTTTTGGAGCAATGGATCTATCTCATTACTTTGATTGTGGTAATGATTTCACAGATGTATGCAAATCTCCAAACTCATCAGGTTGTATACATTAAACATGTACAGGGCTTTTTACTATATTATATAATATAAATAATATAAAAATAAAGATTTAGAAGAGAAACATTCTTAAAAATTAAAACCATAAAAGTGGACATTAAAAATGTAATAGGAGGGTTGAAAGAGAAAGTTGAGGAAATCTCCAAGAAGGAAGAGCAAAATGACAAAGAAAAAAATAGGAAATAACAAGGAAAATATAAGAAAATTAGAGGACCAGTTCAGTAGCTCAACATGTGCATAGTAGAAGTTCTAGTAAGAAAGAGCAGCAGGCAGAGAAGAGAATTAACAAAATACCTGAAGAAAATTTTCTAAAACTAAAAGGCAAGAGTTTTCACTCTGAAATTTCCCTAAGCTCAGCACAGTAAATGAAAATAGGCTCACAGCAAGGCACATTAAACTTCAGAACATTGAAGACCAAGAACAGAGCCTATGGGCCTCCACACAGGACACACTTACAGACCAGGGTCAAGGCTCAGTATGGTTTTATCTCCTCAACAGGTACACTAAAAGCTAGAAGAGCATGAGGAGATGCCTTACCTTTAACCTAGAATTCCACCAGCCAAAGAAGCCAAAATATTGGGTCAAATTTGAGAACTGAATAAACTCAATTGTAGGCATGCATTATTTAAAAAAAAATTTACACCTTCAACCCTTTCTCAGGAACCCACTGGAAGATGATATACTCCAGAACTAATAATAATATAAAAGACAGTACAATAAACAAGAGGCAAAGGAAATATCGAGGGTGGTGAAGGAGAGTAATTGGGATTGTACACAGGCACACAGGGCAAGCAGTTGTGATTGCAGCAAGAAGGTTTAGGGCAGACAGCATGAAGAAAATGAAAATATTTGAATGCATTGAATAGATTTGGTCAACTTGCAGAGAGTTTGGGTTAAATAAGTGAAAACAGCAGATTTTAAAAAGTGTATGAGTTTGTTAGTGGTTTAAACAGCAGACATTTATTTCCAGAGTTCTGAAGGCTGGAATTCCAGGGTCAAGGGGTCATCAGGCTTGGTTTCATTCTGAGGCTTCTCTCCTTGGCTCGTAGGTGACCATCTGCTCATGGTGTCTTCATGTGATCCCCCTCTATGTGCATATGTCTGGTGTCTCTGGCTCTCTCTTAGTCTTTTTTTGTTATAAAGATTTTAGTCATAATGGGTTAGTGCCCGCCCTAATGACCCATTTTGGCTTAATCATCTCTTTAAATGCCCCATTCCCACATACAGCCACATTCTGAGGGACTGGGAATTAGGGCTTGAACATATGAATTTGAGGGAGATGCAATTCAGTTCATAACAAAAAGCTAACAAAAAAGTCAAACAAATATAAACTCCGGGGAATTGAAGGAAGTATAATCAAGGAAAACATAAAGCTGAATACATGGCTTAGCTCTGAATAGGATACTTTGTCATAACAATATACCAGTGAATATTAATTTAACCAAAATTACAATACAACCACATCAGGAAAATGGGGAATGGAAAGTATGCATGTGTGTGGTAGAAGAAAGGGCAGGAAAGAGAAAGAATTAAATGCTCATTTCCTTACTGAAAATTCAATAGCTATTTTCTAAATGGGAAAAGTCAAGGAGTCACAGCAATACCAGCAAGTGACTTAGAGAAAAGCTGTTAAATAACAAAAGATCACTTAAAAGAATTGAAAGTTGTTGCAACTGGGGAATGGCAAGTGAGGGCGGATGTGTGCAACTCTTGCTAACTTAGAGAATTAGCCAATTCTTTCAACTAATATTATATGTTTATATTGCTATGTTAAGAACAACATAAAGTAAAAGAGTAAGGAGGTTGGGTCTTATTGTTTATTCTGTGACTACTATGTGCAAGTTTCTTTGATTAGTACTTCACACTTGTTATTTCATTTATTTTTTATGACAACCCTAGAAGCAGTCAGAAAGAATAAATACCTCATATTGTCTAAGAAGAACATAGTTTTAGAGATATGATGTGACTTGCTCCATATTATCATCTGGTTAGTGATAGAGCCATTGCTACACTGCAGTTCTTAGTTTTACATTGTTTTTAATTTATTTTTTGAGATAGAATCTCACCCTGTTGCCCAGGTTGGAGTGCAGTGGTGCAATCACAGTCACTGCAGGCTTACCCTCCCAGGCTCAAGCATCCTCCCACCTCAGCCTCCAAGTAGCTGGCACTACAGGCACACATCACCATGCATGGCTAATTTTAAAATTTTTCATAGACATGTGGTCTGACTATCTTTCTCACACTGGTCTTAAACTCCTGGACTCAAGCACTCCTGTAATCATAGCCTCCCAAAGTGCTGGGATTACAGGCATGAGCCACCTCACCTGAAAACATCTGCTAATTTAATAACTATCCTGTTCCTGGTACTCTGATAGGATTCGTAAATGCAGATATTAGTACGATTCCTTTTTTTATCTTTCTAAACATTAATGAAATATGGGACACACTTGTAACTCTGGCTGTAGAGCATCTAAAACTAACCACAATTCAAGGAATTTCTTGTCTAATGAGTCTTGGTGGCAATCAGAAACGACACCTCATTATACAAGATACTTGCTTTTCGATACTTCTGGCAGGTAGGGCATGGATTCATGACCTAGACTAAGACAATTTGATGCAACCACTCCAAACTTCCACTCAAGAACTACTCATGCAAAGAAGCTGAGGCAGTTGAAAGTTAATTCTGGTGGTGGTAGAGATGGAGAGAAAAAATAATTGCTTTCCATAGCAGTAGAAATGGTGGCAATGGTGATGGTGGATTGGATGTGTCCAGTGGCTGGTGCTAGTGACATCAACAGTACAAGCCACTGCTTCTACTGTTAATTGTTTTTCCACAAACAAGTGTTTTGGAAAATAGTTCTGTGACATAGTCTTGAACATGGCTCCGTTTGATTTTGAGAATTTTCTGAACTTAATTCTCAAGCTCCATAATATCTATTCAATATCTTCTTGATAAACAATTTTTCTGCTTAAATCAGCCAAAGCATGCTTCTGTCATGTGAACATCTGTTACCCTAACTAGTACTCATGCAAAGAAATATTCTTAGCCATCATGTCCAATAAACAGAAACTGACATTTTCAAATCAACAAAAAGTAAAATACTAAACAAAATATTATACCCTCCTCAAATTTGTAATTGGCAACTAATTACATGCCATTTGGATTCACTGACAAAATGAAAATAAATATTGTATTTATGAGAAAAATCTTAGAGTTTTTATTTACTCATTTCTCTACTCAGCAACCATTTGTTGAGCTCCTATTACATGTCAGACTCTGTGCTAAGTTCTGGGGAAACAGCCATGAAGAAAATAGACAAAAATCTCTGCTCTTATTATAGTAGGGAAAGATTAAATGAATAATACATACAATGAGTAAATTATATATTATGACCTAAGTTGATAAGTGCTATGTGAAAAAATAGCTTGGAGATTGTGTTCCGGGATCTTTGGGGTGTTGCTTCACCAGCTGGAAACCTCTGTGGCCACTGGCACCTTTGCCTTGAATTTTGCTCTGGTCTGCTGGGCTGGTTTTGCCTACTTGGCCTGGAAGGCTGTGCTCAGCTCCTGCTACCAGCTTGGATCCCATGCCTGTCAAGGATGAGCCAGGCACAGATCAGTGAGGGGTATGTGAGCAAGTGTGGGGTCTGGCTGACTGTGGCAGGGCAGGCAGCTCCAGGGGTTGGCATGGGTGCCAGCTTCCTGTGAGGCTATGGCTGGACAAGGTGTATAATAAGCAGCTCCCATGGTTGACACTGGGGAATGCGGTGTGGCGCCAGGAAGCTTGAAGACACCAGGAACCACAGAACCCTAAATAGGATATCACAACCCTGGCTTGGGGAGCTCCTACGTCTAGGTTCCCCAAAGGGGTTCAGCTCTTCTCTCCTTCTTGTCACCCACAGTGTGGCAGGCAAAGAGTGTGTTTTCAGCCCTGTTTGTGTTGCAGCTTTTTTTAGCCCTGCCATTCAGCATGTCCCGAGATCTTGTCCTACGTCCAGGAAGAATGAGGTACACAGACAACTCTAGGGTAAGCAAGACAAAGAGGAGGTTTACTGAGCAAAAAAACACCTTAGGGAAGACCTGCAGTGGGCAGCTCCTGTCCATAGCAAGGGTGTTCCAACAAGTGTCCAGCTCTCAGCAGAGGGGATAGCTCCTCTCTGCAGGTGGTCGTCCTGTTGTCTCCTCAAGTCTGGCTGAATTCAGGGCTTTGATGGGGCTTAGAGAGGGGGTAGTGCTTACTAATTGGTTCATGGGCAGCCATGGGTGGGCCCAGAAAAAAGCACCACAGGTTCCCACTCTACTCCATGGGAATGGCAGCTCAACCGTTAGCCTTTTGGCCCTTCCAGCTTGAAGGTGGGGCTTCACTGGGGACCTGCCTCCTTCTGCCCAGGAGCCTGTGTGCTTCCTGCTGCTGTTCATGGAGCTCAGGCTGTTCTTGCCAAGGGGCACCTGCAGACCAGTGCGGAGCTGCCCTTAGCTCCCCTTTGGCTTCCCTCTCATAATTTTTGGCACCCAAAGTCTGGAGGGGGCCAAAGTGGTAGGGGGCTGGCGTGTCAGCTTTGCCCCAAGTGTGTGTATCCCAACCAGGTTGTGACAGCGCCTGGGTTTGGGCTCAACTTTTCTCTGTTAGTATAGTGGGTGCTGACAGCAGGAGAAGCCAGATAGTGGGAGGAGGCACTTCTGAGCCTGTGGGGGTATGGGAGGCCTTCCAGGGTCTCTAAGAGGGCAGAGATGCCTGGGTCCACAGCTGCAGTTTGGGCAGTTGCCGCTGTGCGTGGGAGGATGGGGCTCCTGCCTGCTTCCAGCTCCCAAGAGCACAGGGGTGCCCAGGTTGCAGCCATGGTTTGGGCAGCTGCACTTGTGCCTGGGGAGCTCCCGCTGGCTCTGTGGAGCATGGTACCGCCCAAGTCCCAGCTCTGCCTTGAGATCCTGCTCTGCCTGTCCCTCTATGCCAAACCACACTGTTTCTCCACCAGGGAATGATTCAACCTGGCCCCATTGGAGTGGCTCCCAGGGTGGCGGGCTTTGGGGGTGTCTCCCAGGGACTTTCCACATCTTCTCAACATTTCCCTTGCTGTGCCTTTGGCTGGGTAATCACAGGCTCCCAAGATATGGCAGGGGTTGAGGTTGAGGCCACAGTGGAGGCTCTGGGCCTGGGAGCGGGTCCTGGGGGATGTGCGTAGGGAGTAGTGATGTAGTCAGCTGCACTGGGGACGTGAAGCACAGGTGTCCCACTGTCACCACTGCTGCTCCCACAACTGCTCCTGCTGCCAGTGTCCACACCTCCCTGCTGCAGCTGGTGTAATGGCAGCAGCAGCTCCAGACAGCCTGCCACCACCAGCAGTTGGAAGGGGAAAAAAGAGATAGTGTTACATTTTAGCGGGGTTGGACTGAATAGGCCTTGTGGAGGAGGCAATGTTTGAACAGACTGTTGATCATGAGGAGGGAGAGGGCCACTGGAATATCTGTAGGAACAGCACTGGGGACAAGCCAGTGCACAGGTCTAGAGACAGTATAGTGCCTGGTGTGGCTAAATCAGAATGAGCCAGGGAGAGATGGCAGGTAATAAGATCAGAGAGAGAACCAGAGGCCCAACACGTGTAGGACCTTGTAGGTTACTAGAAGAACTTGGCTGCATGTAGCAGAAAGCCATCAGAGCTTTTCAGCAGAAGAGTGACAGTTTTCACTTAGGTTTCCACAGATCACTCTGTCTGCTGTATTGAATAATTCTCGGTGGAGGTGGGAGCATTTGACAGCCTGGAAATATTCTTCTTTGCCACTCCTAGGGGGCATTTCCTATCATTTATGGGTAGAGGCCAGGGATGCTGCTGAGCATCCTATAATGCATAACACATATTCCACCACCAAGAATTATCGAGATCAAAACTCAGTAGTAGCAAGGTTGAAAAACCCTAGGGGCAAAGACCTATATATAGACCAGTGATTAAACACATGGTGAAATTCTGAAAAATTCTATACTTACGTGTTAATTAAAAGGGCATGTTATTGTATGTTTAGTACTGAAATCCCAATATTACTAAATTTACGTAGAACATGAAACATTAGTTGGGAAGTAGTATATCCTAAATTATATAGGAGTAGAAAAAGAAACATTTCAATACACTTTTAGAATTTCCTTTTTATTATTTTGAGACAGAATCTCACTTTGTCACCCAGGCTGGAGTGCAGTGACACGATCTTGGCTCACTGCAACCTCTGCCTCCCAGGTTCAAGTGATTCTCCTGCCTCAGCCTCCCAAGTAACTGGGACTATAGGAATGCACCATCACATCTGGCTAATTTTAGTATTTTGAGTAGAGACAGGGTTCCACCATGTTACCCAGGCTGGTCTTGAACTCCTGACCTCAGGTGACCCACCTGCCTCGGTGTCCCTCAGTGCTGGAATTATAGGCATGATTCAGAAGTAATGATTTGTAACCAATCCAGACTTTCAATCTCAGGTTTTCCCCTCTCATTTCCAACTTACTAAAATATTTCTACTTGCTCTTTCCAAAAATAGGTTATATTTTTGTTAAATCATTAAAAACCTTAACTAGATATGTGTTGTACATATCTTCAGATTTCACCACCATGAAGTGGTGTTATTTAGCTTATTTATATTGATTTTCTTTCTAAAGAAGTTTTTAAATATTGAGCAAAATATAATTTTTTCAACAAAATTGACACAAAGGATACTACTAATGTTGCTCTAAGGTAACAGAAACACATAAGAGCCCAAAATATATGGAATGTATGCTAATTCATTAGGTTTTATACAGTGGAGTTTTTACTGCTCCAAATAGTTTTTTGGAAAAAGGTATTACATGTATAAATGAATAAACAAATACATATACCTAAACTTAATATACAAATAAATCTGATTAAAGAGGCCAACAGAAATTCCATGATACAAAGCATATTGTAAAGCTACCTGAAAAAGTACTGCCGTTCAAAGAATTCTTTATCCAGTATTTGTAACAGCACATTAAAAATAGTTATTTCAATTTCCAAAGTATGTTTTGCTAATTTTGTAAACCAATATTCCTTCCTAAAATACATAAATTTGTGCTATTTGCTGAATTCTCAATACGTGATTCATGTCTAGGTGCTAGGAAACCATAACTAATCTTAACAGCATCGAAGATTGAGCTTAGGACATTTCTTAAAACATTTATTCTTTATTTTATTTTACCTTAAGTTCTGGGATACATGTGCAGAACGTGAAGGTTTGTTACATAGGCATACACGTGTCATGATGGTGTGCTGCACCCATCAACCCATCATCTAGGTTTTAAGCCCTGCATGCGTTAGGTATTTGTCCTAATGTTAAAGCATTTATTTTAATCTGACCATTCTCTACTCAGTTAGTCTGAGTGATGTTATTACAAATATGTCACTTATTCTTTAGATAATGATATTTATAAACAATGACTTTGCCAGAAGCGGTCATTTTGTGTAAACTGAATTTATAAAATTTGTTATCCATTTGGTTTTTACTGCACAGCAGAAACCAGATTCCATTTTGAATAGTTGCTTGGTGAGGCATTAGACAGGTCCTTCATGTAATGGTCATCCTAATCTGAGACAAAATGAAATATATCAAGCTACTGCTGTACTTCCAGATATAGAAGTATATTAACACTGTGGCGCCAATATTATGAATGCATAGTCATTTTTGGACATTCATAAAAGAAAATGTTTGAAGTAATGAGCACAGACAGAGGGAGATCATATGTATGTGCCATCTAAATTGTTGTATAAAATATAGGTCACTTAGGTCATTTATCTGAGCCAAACACAACCTCTCATGAGATGCTGGAAAGAATCTGTGGACCTGAAATTCTCCGGGTCAGACTTGTTAGAGAATGAAATGAGAAAGGGAGACTTTAGACCTAAGAGCAGCTGGCTCCCATTAATTATGTCAGGGGGTGTTAGAAAAACATGATCTCAAAAAGGAAGAGATGTAGCACCAATGAATATCTATATAACAGGAGGCCAGACAAGCCCTCAGAGAACATAATGAGAGAACTAGAGTTTCCAAAGCAAATCTAGGAAAGTTGGGACATTGGAGATCCTTAGAAATAAACTTCTGCTTTTTCATCAGCTAGTTCAGGTTTGGACTAGAAGCTCAAGTTTTACCATCCACTAGATAATGATTTAAAAAAATACGCACCCTTCTAGCATGCTAGGCTCCAACTTCACCAAATTACATTTATTGCCTTCAGAGGCAACTGTGTTGTCTCATTCCAGGAAGCGAGCAAATACAACATACTTGCTAGGAGTGGAGCCACTACTCCCTTTACTCCTCCTAATTTTATCACTAGAGCAGGGATCATCACATTTATTGTTACATTTTGTAGAAGCCTAATGCAAGTATAGAACAAGCTATATCCAAGTAGGATGCTTTGGGCTCCAAGTAACTTTTAAGCCTCACTCAAATTGGCAAATAAAGAAACATCATTAATTATCTCACATATCACCAAATTGCAGAAGTTGTAATAGCCTTAGTCTTGGTGTCTCCATGAATCTCTGGGTTCTGCCTTTCTGTAAGTGTTGGATTCATCAAGTTCATAGGATAGTTAGTTCTTGCCTTCATATCCGGGTAAAAAAAAATCCAGAAGCAAAAGTACTCTTCTAGTGCTCCCTTTTAGGAATAAGAAAGCCTCTCCCAGGAGCCTCCCAGCAAATGTGCCCTTATGCTTCTATTACAATTGGGTTATATGCCTGTTCATTGACTAGTCACTCACCAGGAGAGTGGGAT
This sequence comes from Cacajao melanocephalus, assembly GCA_963573385.1. NCBI lineage: Eukaryota > Metazoa > Chordata > Mammalia > Primates > Pitheciidae > Cacajao > Cacajao melanocephalus. The sequence continues at coordinate 110,301 of CAUYLG010058044.1, forward strand.
TATTCTGATTGGCTTAGACAGTTCAGGATCCAGCATGGACCTGGGTGGGGCCACCTACTTGAGTAGAATGGAGGAGTATGTACCAAAACCCAAACCCAAATTCTGTTGGAGAGGAAGAAGGAAAGAATGGACATGAGTGGACATCAAATAATGACCTCAATAAATATTGTGGATTGAATAAGTGAACAAACAAAAAAATGCATTCCCTTTATTTTACTCCTTTTCCCTTATTTTTTCCTAAATAAAGAGTAGCTAAAATATTCACCTAATGTAAGAATAATGCTGGTCAGGAATTCAGATCATTCTTAACAATATGTTATAACTCTAAATATATTCATATGTCAGTGTTAATGTTTTTCACAAATCTCTGTATCATTTCTACAGTGGCATAGTTTCTTTTTAGTGGACAATCTAGTATAATCTAGATTTTAAAGAAAGCTCATAATTAAAATTTCATGTATGAACTTTGATGAAATATTATAATTAATATGTCCGTTAGAGTTTGGGATCTGAATAAGACTTTAATTTTTGATGGAGTGTGAATACTTAGGCAGCTTAGCATCCAGTCAATTATTGATCAGTAAGAAAACCCATATTAGCTTATTTACTTATCCCACGACCACTCAAAACCTGTTTTGGGTATGATATCCTTTCAGTACTGCATGGACTAAACCAATCTCTTTCATAAAAAACAAATTAAGTGATAGTGATTTTAGAAATGTGAAAGAAAAATAAGCTGCAGGATCCCAGTAGCACAAGCCAAAGGGAAAAATCAAACTGGGAACTACTTAGAGCAAACCTCTCTCCCATTCTATTCTTATAAAAGATAGCTACTATGATAAAAAAGCTGCACAGCTTTCTCACAATTTGTCCACAAGGAAATTCTTTGCGGACAAAAGACACACAGAACTCAAAGTCCTTCCTCTGCTCACTGAGATAAATGCATATCTGATTGCTTCCTTTGGAAAGGCTTATCAGAAACTCAAAAGAATGCAGCCATTTGTCTTTTATCTACCTATGATCTGGAAACCTTCTTCAGGTCACAGGTAGATAATTGATCGATGTCTCGTCTCCCTAAAATGCATAAACCCAAGCTGTGCCCGGACCACCTTGGGCCCATGTTGTCAGGACCTCCTGAGGCTTTTTCATGGGTACGTGTCCTTAACCTTGGCGAAATAAACTTTCTAAATTGACTGAGACCTGTCTCAGATATTTGGGGATCACAGAAATAATATAGTTTTTACATACAAATAATCAAGCACAAGAAAAAAAAATCAGCCTTTTGTTGCATCCCTTTCCTGCCCCACCTCTTCAAAACCAAAATAAAGGAAAATAGTTAATGGCACATGCAATCCCTTTCTAAGTGCAGATGCATCTCCAAGTCCATTTTGTGAATATTCAATGAGTAGTTGCAAGTCAGATGATATCCATTCCCAGAAATATTCCCCCAAAATTATAAAATCCCTAATTATACCTCTTCTAGACATTTGTACGTTTTTTCCCTCCAAACTGGACACCACTGAACACAAAAACGCACACTAAAAAACAAAGATTAGTCACTTTTGCCATGCCTGATGATTTTCATCTTTTTCTAACAGAAGTCACACACTGTGACCCAGGATAATTTCTGGCAGTGTGTTTTTTAAAAGCGTTTTGTATTTGTATGCCCTGAAGCGGTGTGTGTACTTTCCATTCCATCTGTTAGCTACCTGGACCTTGAAGGTAATTGTGTTTGTTCTCCTAGAAATTATTTCAAGCTTATGACATTTGTGCTTATAGTTAATACCAAAGCACTTTCATTTTCCATTTTCCACTTAGTTGGTGTTTAAAAAGACTAAGAATGAAATAAAATATTGAAATATTTTTATAAACATGGCTGTTTACAGATTCAGTGCTGAGATCTGGATTTACTACTTGACAGGCAGATGACTGCTGAAAACTCAAATTATTTCTTTTTCAAGCTAGTGTTTGAAAGTCTACATTCAAAATGCTATGGGTTATCAATATATTGTATAATGAACAAATGCAAGCTGTCAGAAGGTAAATTTTTCAAAGTTGAAAACAACCTAGTTACTAGTTTAAACTGTAATGATTGTCTGGGTTTGAATTTTAGTTCAGTCTTGCTCTTTTGCTTGGAAAAACCTTTGAATCCCACACTCAGACCCTCATTATGAGGAAGGGGGCGGGACAGCACTGCTTTCTTAACCCTAGCCTTTAAGAGAAGCTTCAACAGCCACACTTGGTGACCTTGAGACATGTTTCCTCAGTTGGGGGCATGGTGGTCTGGTGCCTGACACTTCCTGAGGAAGCTAAATCAGCTTGGATAGTGTAGCAGTCCATTTTCACACTGCTATAAAGAACTACCCAAGACCGGGTAATTTATAAAGAAAAGAGGTTTAATTACTTCACAGTTCCACATGACTTGGGAGGCCTCAGGAAACTTACAGTCATGGTGGAAGGTGAAGGGGAAGCCAGGCACCTCTTACATGGTGGCAGGCAAGAAAGAACACTAAGGAGGAAGTGTCACTTTAAAAACCATCAAATCTCATGAGAACTCATTCACTATCATGAGAACAGCATGAGGGAAACTGCTCCCATGATCTAATCACCTTCCACCAGGTCCCTCCCCGACACGTGGGGATTACAATTTGAGATGAGATTCAGGTGGAGACACAGAGCCAAACCATATCATTTTGCCTCTGTTCCCTCCCAAATCTCATGTTCTTCTTACATTTCAAAACAGCCATGGCTTCCCAGCAGTCCCCCAAAGTCTTAACTCATTCCAGCATTAACCCAAAAGTCTAAGTCCAAAGTCTCATCTGAGACAAGGCTACTCCCTCCCACCTATGAGCCTGTAAAATGAAAAGCAATTTAGTTACTTAGAAGATACAATGGAGGTACAGGGATTGGGTAAATGTTCTCACTCCAAATGAGAGAAACTGGCCAAAACAAAGGGGCCATAGACCTCATGCAATTCCAAAAACAGGTGGGGCAGTCATTAAATCTTAAAAGTCCAAAATTTCTTTTGGTTCCATGTCTCACATCCAGGGCATGCTGATGCAAAAGGTGGGCTCCTATGGCCTTGGGGAGCTCTGCCCTGTGGTTTTTTTCCATGTGCCTGGAAAAGCCACAGGCACTCAGTGCCAGCCCATGAAAACATCCAGCTCCCACAGATGCTTTCATGGGCTGGCACTGAGTGCCTGTGGCTTTTCCAGGCACATGGTGTAAGCTGTTGGTGAAGCTACCATTCTGGAGTCTGGTGGGCTATGGCCCTCTTCTCACAACTCCACTAGGCAGTGCCCTAGTGGGGACTCTCGTGTGGGGGCTCCAACCTCACATTTCCCCTCTGCATTTCCCTAGTGGAGGATCTTCATGAGAGCTTCAACCTGCAGCAGACTTCTGCCTAGACATTCAGGCATTTCCTTATAGCCTCTGAAATCTAGGTAGAGGTTTCCAAAGCTCAACTCTTGTCTTTTGTGCACCTGCAGGCCCAACACCATGTGGAACCTGCCAAGGCTTGGGGCCTGCACTCTCTCAAGCAACAGCTCAAGCTGTACCTTGGCCTCTTTTAGCAGCTGCAGCTGGAGTGGCTGGGAAGCAGGGCATCAAGTACTGAAGCTGCACAGAGGAGCAGGGCCCTGGGCCTGTGATGCCCTGAAGATCTCCGATATGCCCCAGAGACATTTTCCCCATTGTTTTGGCTATTAACATTTGGCTCCTTGTTACTTCTGCAAATTTCTGTGGTTGGCTTGAATTTCTCCCCAGAAAATGGGTTTTTCTTTTCTACCTAATGGTCAGGCTGCAAATTTTCTAAACTTTTATGTTCTGCTTCTCTTTTAAATAAAAATTTCAGTATCAGATAATCTCTCTGTGAATGCATATAACTGAATGCTTTCAGAATCAGCCAGGTTACATTTTCGAACACTTTGCTGCTTAGAAATGTCTTCTACCAGATACCCTAAACCATCTCTCTCAAGTTCAAAGTTCCACAGATCTCTAGGGCAGGGGCACAAGGCTACCAGTTTCTTTGCTAAAGCATAACATGAGTGACCTTTACTCCAGTTTCCAATAAGTTCCTCATCTCCGTCTGAGACCACCTCAGCCTGGACTTCATTGTCCATATCACTATCAGCATTTTGGTGAAAACCATTCAACAAGTCTCTAGGAAGTTCCACAGTTTCCTATGTCTTACTGTCTTCCTCTGAGTCCTCCAAACTGTTCCACCAACCTCTGCCTGTTGCTCAGTTCCAAAGTTGTTTCCACATATTCAGGTTATCTTTATAATAGTATACCACTCTGCCAGTTCCAATTCTCTGTATTAGCCCATTTTCACACTGCTATGAAGAACTACCTGAGACTGGGTAATTTATAAAGAAGAGAAGTTTAATTGACTCACCATTCCACATGGCTGGGGAGGCCTCAGGAAACTTACAGTCATGACAGAAGGTGAAGGCACATCTTACACAGTGGCAGGTGAAAAAGGGAGCGACGGAAGAAGAGCCACTTTAAAAATCATCAGATATTGTGACAATTCACTCACTATCATGAGAGCAACATGGAGGGAATCACCCTCATGATCCAGTCACCTCCCATCATGACCTTCCTTTGACATGTGGAGATTACAATTTGAGATGAGATTTGGGTGGAGACACAGAGCCAAACCATACCTGGTAGCAACTGAGTAGTACCAACCCTCCTGGCCTCCGATTGCAAGACAAAGGTATGTAGGTCTGGGGACTAGGTATGTTGATCTGGGACACTATATAAGAGATTCTGCACATGAGGGTGATTTGCCAAGGCCGAAAGACCCTCAGTTGTAAGTAGCCCTGGGATAAAGGTGAAGTGAAGTCAGGAGTGGCCAGTGAAGAGGATCGAATGTTGGAGAGGCCTAGCAGAGGAACTTCTGAATAAGCCATAAAGGGAAGGATCAACTTTGAACATCTGTTAGTACTTCAGGGTACAAAGCAAAGCTTCTCCCTTCCCTTTTGTCTACCACTGTACCACCCCATTCCATATCAAATCTGGAGAAGGCTAAAGTGGAGATAAGAAGGAAGGAAAACAGTCAACCATGGCTTTCTAGTTAGTAAAGAAGGTAGGGGGCCATCTGCAGTCTGCCATAGCTGGATATAGATGGGGGCATATCTCATTTGTGATTGAAGATTGACAGTTGGCTATTATATTCTCATTTATGAATTGGGACTATGACTGTGACTCATTTATGAATTGGGACTATGACTGTGACTTATTACCTAAGAGAGATAAAAAAAGGTTATGGGTCTGCCCAGGTTTTCTTTCAGAAGCCTAAGAAGGAATAGCTTCCACTAAGTCGATTTGATAGGACATGGGAGACAAAAGTAAAATTGCAATTTGATAGCACCTCACAGATCGTCATTATTCAAAATATTTTGTGTGTGTGTGTATCTGTGTATGTATACCAAATATATATATATATATACCAGATATATATGTATGAGATATTTATGTCGTATAGCAGTTTCTTAGTTAAATTTACATTTTAAGCAAAAAATTTAACTTTTAAAGATTAGCTCTACTATGAATATACAATTAAGATAGTAATTTTAGTAACTGAAAGATAAAATACAACACTACCTTGTTATGATGAAGCCATAAGTATTTTAGTTTTTTAAACCTAGAAAGATCAATGACCTCTGTCAGTTCCCTGGGAAGAAAAAAAAAAGTGAAATTAGCAACAATTAGTTCACTCATAGGTAAGGCTGGGCGTGTAGTTAATATGGCTTGAGAGTAACTAGAAAGGCTTCTCTTTCTCTTTTCAAAATTATTGGCACACTCACCTGCTTATTTCAGAAATTCTGTTGTTATAACTTCATTCATCTGGATTATGGTTTTTTCAGCTAGTTAAAGCTAATACTTAAGGGAGAGCACTTTATCACATTAGCAAAAATGTACACTTCATTACGACTGAATTTATTCGAACCTTACTTCAAAACAAGTTTTACCGGGGTGAGGACAAAGGAAAAAGGTGAAGGTGATACTGGACTTTAAAGTAAATGTGGGAAACGTAGCTGGGTCCTGCTTCAATATTGTCTGTGGGGTTATTACTGTAGGGCAATAATCCTGAATTATGTGGCCAGACTGGACTCAGATGGAAATTGCAGGACACCAAGAGACAGATACTGTGGGAAATGCTTCATTCTCCCTTTATTTATTAATTATAGGATTAAAATATTACCCACTTTTCTTGAACTGTATGAGACTCCACCTGTCCAGTTGGTCTTGGTTCTTGTTGCTAAGGCAGCTCAGTCATCAAAGGGGCAGATGTGGGTTGGGGAGTGGGCACTGTCTGAGGATAGTTGGTCATTTGATAATGTGCCCTGGAGTAGTCGGATCTCCTATTTCTCAGGGCACAAATTGTGGAACCCAAGTCTGTATACATATATGTATCTGTTTATTTATCAAATGCTTCTACATCACATATTGTGTGCCAGGTACTTTTTAAAGCACAAAAATATCAATATTTATTATTACACATATTAATTCATTTATGGTAATATTCTATCACAATTATTTTTAATCTTGGGACACTGAAGGACTAACACTTTTCTAATTTTTATTAAAACATACATTTTTTTTGAAAGCATGCTAAAATTTTTAAACAAAATAAACCTTTTGTCACCAACTTTTTATATTCAAAAATGTCAAACCTGAGAAAAGATAAAGGAATAGTATAATGAGCGCTTGTGCAACCGTCATAATTTTCAACATGTTGTCACATGCTCATTCTATCTATCTAGCTTATATATTTATTGGTTGATAATTTTCTTGGTGAATCATTTGAAGATAAAGTTGCAGGCTTATTGCAGATGTCTCAACCTAGGGAGTTCAGCACGTGTATCTCCCATATCAAGGCATTGTCCTGCATAACCACGATACCATCCTCACACCTAAGAAGATGAAATTGAATTCAGTAATATAATCTAATATGCTATTCATATTTAAAATTTCCCTGTTTTCCTACATTTCTTTTGATTTGTTTAAATCCTGTATCCTGTCTACATTCATGCATTGCATGACCTTTTAGTCTTTTTAAAGGTAGTCACTTTCTTTTCTTTTTCTTCCTTAATATCAGCTTTTTGGGCTGGGCGCCGTGGCTCATGCTTGTAATCCCAGCACTTTGGGAGACCAAGGTGGGTGGATCACTGAATGTCAAGAGTTTGAGACCAGCCTGGCCAACGTGGTGAAACACCATCTCTATTAAAACTACAAAAATTAGCCAGGCGTGGTGGCATGTGCCTGTAATCTGAGCTATTTGAGAGGCTGAGGCAGGAGAATCACTTGAACCCAGGAGACGGAGTTTGCAGTGAGCCAAGATCGTGCCATTGCACTCCAGCCTGGGCGACAAGAGCAAAACTCTATCTCAAAACAAGACAAAACAAAACCAAAAAGACATCAGCTTTTTGGAGAGTCCAGAATAATTGTCTGGTAGAATGTCTCACATTATTGATTTTTTTATTATTTCCCAATGATCAAATGCAAGGAAGATCATGTCTACTTCTCATTTACATGGGTGGTAATTAATGAATCACATAAGGATGCAAATTATGTCAGTCTGTCCCACTCTTGATGAAGCTAAATTCTGTTATGTGGTTAAGTTGGTATCTGCCCGTTCTCTCCACTGCAAAAGTACAAATTTTATAATTGGAAAGTCTTTCATGAGGTGAATATCTGAGATCATGTGTATATCTTGCTCCCTGACAACTCTTTACTCAATAGCTTTAGCTTTTCTTGATGATCCTTACCTGAGCCAATAGATTTGAGATTATAAAATGATTTTTTAATATTCTTATTCCTTTTACATTTATTAGCTGCTATTCTTCTGTAATGAACATCTGTCCCCTCGTCTTCTTTCTCATTCATTCGCCTTCCCATCTTCCCTGAATTTTTAAGTTTTTTCTTAATCCTTTATTACTTAAAACAATTATCAAATTCTCCCTTTATAAAAGACTTTTCAAGCAGAATCTTGTGTCTCTCTGATATTCGTTTTTTAGCAGTTCCCTGGCACAACAAAATATTTCAAACTCTTCCAAAGTAACTTATTATTTTTAGACAGAGTCTGACTCTGTTGCCCAGGCTGGAGTACAGTGGCTCAATCTCAGCTCACTGCAAACTCCACCTCCCAGGTTCAAGTAATCCTCCCACTTCAGCCCTCCAAGTAGCTGGGACCACAGGTACATGTCACCACACCCGGCTAATTTTTGTAGAGATGGGATTTCACATGTTGGCCAGGCTGGTCTCAAACTCCTGGGATCAGGTGATCCACCTGTCTTGGCCTCCCAAAGAGTTGTGATTATAGGCATAAGCCACCGCGTCTGGCCTCAAAGCAACTTTTAGTAGGAAATTTGCACAAATAATAATACATTCTCCTCTCTCACTGTAGATATGTAGCTTATTTCAGGGAAAGAGTACTTGGACCTTGGGGCACCCTAATATTGCAATGGGCAATAGTGAGAGTATGTTAACTTCATCTGTTCCCATGATAAATAGTAAAGAAATCATTACATGGCTACATCAGAATATCTAATGCCCCACTCAGAGGATTTCCTATAAAAGTTTTTTATTTTTTTTATTTTTTGAAACTGAGTCTCGCTCTGTCACCCAGGCTACAGTGCAGTAGCATGATCCCAGCTCACTGCAACCTCCCCTTCCCAGGTTCAAGCAATTCTTGTACCTGAGCCTCCTGAGTAGGTGGGATTACAGGTATGCACCACTATGCCCGACTAATTTGTGTATTTTTAGTAGAGACAGGGTTTCACCATGTTGGCCAGGATGGTCTTGAACTTGTGACCTCAAGTGATGCCCCTGCTTCGGCCTCCTAAATTGCTAGGATTACAGGAGTGACCCACTGTGCCCACCTCCAAAGTTATTTTAATAGACTAATATGTTAAAGTATTAACTGTGTTAAGTTATTGTCATTAATTTTTTTGTAGTGGTAATATCAATGTTGAATTTTCATTGATTAGGTAATGTAATAAATTCAGTTTTTTCTTTTTTAAATTTAATTTAAAAAATTAACAAGCCCACATCTAACATTATGTAAATTCACTTTTCAAGGGTACTTTAACTCCTTCGTGTCAGAAGGGTTTATTCTGCATAGAAATGTGTCCTAAATCAATAACAGGCTGTTACACTATAAGGTCAAAGGATAATGAGAGGTAATTCTATTAACGATGGCTATGACTCATGCTGACAATAATTTTCATCATCTTGTTACAATGTATGTTCTCGCTGACCACTCAAGAACACATCAATAAGATGCTTTCCATTTCCCAGAGTCAACAGAAACTTACGCAAATAACCCAGTATACCAGTGTATTGGCCTCTGGACTGGGAAATACTTTTTGTCCACAGCTGGATGAAATGGTAACTTTGTATCCTTAAAATGCAAAAGGTGTTGCCCTTCTCAGGAGTAGACCATTAATTATCTACTGTCAGGTGGTCAATATCTCAATTTTTTCTAGTATTTTAAAGCTATTCTTATTATCTGCTATAAGTAGATGATATATTATCATCTACTATAATGATCAGTAGTATACAATTGTCAAAATCATGAAAGATGCAATCTTTTGACCACCTGAAGTATTTATTGTTATTGTAAAACTAACTGACCTATATTGAGAGGCTCAAGTCATGACCTTAAATATGTCAGAATGCTCTCCCATACCTGTTCCATACTAAAAAATATATTTTTAAACATTTCAAACTGGTCATCAATTTATTCCTTTACTACCAAGAGATTCAGAGCCATTGCAAAGATAAACACTTTTCTCTGTACTGATAAGCATAGATATTTATTTATAATAAAAGGAATATAATAATAAAGGATTTCCCCAAATCCCTAGAAATAAAAGTGATTAAAATCGTTGATAAACTAAGGCATTTTCTTTACAAAAAGTTGAGTTCCAAAGATTACATATGAGCAAAAATATATCAAACCTATTTAAAAATAATACACAGAATTCAGAGGCATTAAAAAGCACAAAGTAGGGAGACTAACATGTAGAAATAGGTTCATTGTGCTCAAAATGCAAACTTTAGTGTCACTTCTTGGCCAGTGAAAACTGTGGTATGAGAGTCTAATCTTATTTATAACTCCCTCTTCCTCTCATACCTGGGTTCTATCTCACTCTACCCTACAGAAAAACCCAATTTGTTGTCTATCACCTTGGGGAGTTTGAGTGGAATCAAAGCAGGCTGTTGATATAAGAGAGGGATTTTCCTATTTACCAGTAAAATTGGTATGGGGATTGTTAGAGGTTGTAGTATAATGGGGATTATTATTATAGTATGTAGCACAATGATTCCTAATAATTGCAATAATATTAACTGTACTAATGCTCATTGAGTGCTTACTGTGTACCAGTAACTTTGACTTTTACTAACTCAACCCTGAGAATGAGGTAGTATAATTATACCCAGGGAATAGTGTTGCCAGGTAAAGTATGGGATATTGGGCTACATTTGAATTTCAGGGAAACAACAAATTTTCCAACTACTGTGTGAGACATACTTATACTAAATAAAATTATATTTGTTGTTTCTATGAAATTCAAATTCAACTGGTTGTCCTGTATACTTATTTGTCAAATCTGACAATCCTAACAAGGAGGTTGTATGATATACCCAATGTTAGATATAGTGAACCCCAAGTTTCTCTTTAAAGAATCAGTATGTCAGTATGTTCAGCTCTCTTATTCTTTAATTCTCCATTTTAAAGTTTGACTTCCTTGTTGTTTCAGTAAACAATCTTTTCCACCAGTTCTAATCAGTTCACATCTGTTCTCTCGGCCCCCTGCTCTGTCCTGACTCATCCTGGTCACCTGCTCTGGTCACCTGCTCCGGTCACCTGCTTTGATCCCTGGCTACCTGCTCTGACCTGCCTGTAACCATCCTTCCTGACAGACAACCCACCCCACCTCTCCAGCTCATACCCCTGCTCCCTTTAAAATAGCCAATCAGGGTTAGTCTAGACTGTGTGGTTGCCATGTAACTCTAGCCAGCAGGGGAACAACACAGCAGTAGGGGCAACCCTCCATCAGGAATAAGTACTCCTTCTCCTCCCTTATCCAGGTGTGCGCTCGCCATTGTTCCATCTGTGAGCTGCACCCTTCTATAGAAGAAAATTGCCTTGCTGAGGAAATTTATATTTGAGTGCTACTTCTTTTGCACCACCGAAAATTTTGCTTATAACACCAAGATCACCCAGCTGGAAGAGACAGAGCTGGGATTCAAATAGCCTGTTTCCATAATCTTTGTTTTTATCAATTTCAGTATCTTGTCTCTCCACTAGAAAACTGTGGACTCCAGCAAGTGGTAAAATAATTGGAGTATGGTTGCCAACCCAGTCCTTGAGGGGAAAAAATGAAAACATTTGAATCTATGAAACATTGTAACACGATCATGATAACATGATACTCTTCCACTTTTTTTGTTAAGTACACTTACTTTTTAGAAAGGAACAGCTCAAAGACATCAGCATCCCTCTTGTGGCCACATATCTTTAGCTGATCTTCAACTGCCTGATAACATATAATTAATCTGTCAAATTACATTCCAATGAACAAAAATGCTGAGGCATTTGCAGTCAATAACAATAATGTCTATAAGAAGATCAAAAGAAAAGTGAATATGGAGGTAACCATTCTAAACTGATAAATTCCAATACTACAATCATATATTATTTACTCATCTTTGTGGTTGAATTTCATTATCCTTAATCCTGGGCACAGATGTTTAAATAATTTTAATCAGAGAGAAAAAAATATGTATGTGTACATATACATCAAATGCAACTTTTTTATTCTCTATGAGGCAAGGTAATTTGGTCTTTAAATAATTATTCTTAAATGTTTCTTTGATCATGAACAATTAGTATTTGATAGATTTTCTATATCGAATTCACCCAGTATCAGGGTTGGAGGTGGAGGAGGTAGAATAAAATGTACATTATTATAGGACATTCTTTTTCGTGCCGATCACATTATGCTTGGCATGCAGTAAGTTCTCAAAAAATGTAAAATGAATGAATACATATCATTTTTCTCTGAACAAATGAATAAATACACTTTTTCCTTGCTTGGCAAGCAACAGTGCCTTCCTTTTTCATGAGTTGCTAACATACTCACGCTGTGAGAATTTTTGGTGGAGAAGCAACTTTTATTCGTGTAGGTTTTGTTTTAAAAATAAAAATTTAGCAACAGCTATTTAAATGCTTTGCTTTTTTTCTTAAAATCCTTTGCTAAATTATAAAATAACATTAATAGGCCACATGACCTGAAATAATATGAAAAAAGTAAAGTCTGTCTATAATTTGCCATGAAAAAGAAGAGCTAACAAGACATGACAAAAGTGAAAAGTATAATCATTGTAATTCTGGAATCTGACAAACATTGTAATTATCAGAGTCAAAACAGTCACCAAATTTTAGCCGGGATTTGCTGTGAATGGTGAGGTTATAACTGAATTATAAATCTTTCTGAGTGATTTATGAAATTTTGACAGTGGTTTTGCTATTTGGTAGAGGACTTTAACAGGAGTTATATTTAGTGTAACAAACATATTTACAGAAATGAGGAAGGCAGATATCCTAGTGATGGAGAGCAGCTGCACATTTATAGTCCCAAACTTCCCTTGACTCCTTGTTAAGCAAGCTCAATCAAGGGGCTTGGAGCATTCATAGGCTCAGGTTTAGGCATTACCATCAGGGTGTTTTGTTACCCAGTTACACAAGCTAAACCTGGGGCTTGGAAAAACCCATGGTATCAGGCTTAGACATTCTCTTCTGGGTATTTTAACATAAAGATGTCAGCTATCAGACTCTACTATGTACAGTCAGTCACAACTTTGCATAGTGTTTGGGGTGGTTATAGCCTATGCAAAAAGAATTAAAACTTGGCAGCCATCTATTAAAATTATAAATGTGCTTTTAAATTGATCCATCCATTCTACCTGCCGGACTCAGAAACACACAGGTTACAAACACACAGACAAATGTGATTATCACTGCTTATTTCAGCATACATTTTCTGTGGTTGTGAAATAGTCCCCATTAATTAGAATGCATGGTAAATTGACATGTGACTTCATAATGGAATACTGTGAAGTAGTTTAAAAATACAGAGAGGTGGTCTGATGGCTAATTTTACATATAAATTTGACTGGACTAGGGGATGCCCAGATAGCAGACAAAACATTATTTATGGGTGTGTTTCTGAGGATGTTTTTGGAAGAGATTAGCGTTAGTATTAGTGGACTGAGTAAAGAAGATCACTCTTGACAATAGGGGGTGGATATCATTCAGGCCACTGAGGGCCCCAATAGAACAGAAAAACAGAGGAATGTGAATTCATTTTTCCTTCTGGACCTAGGACATCCATCTTCTGCCTTTAGACATCAGCATTCCTAGTTCTCAGGTCTTTCAGCTTGGACTAAATGACATTAGTGGCTCTCTCCTGGGCTCCAGATTGCAGATAGCAGATTGTGGGACAGCCTCCATAATCAAGTGAGCTGATTCCTCATAATAAGCATTTTTCTATATATCTCTATATATCCTATTGTTTTGTTTCACTGGAGAACTCTAATACAGATGGATATCTAGATATCTAAAGATATCTAAAATACATTTCTAAATAAAAAAGTATTTGGCAGTATAATATGTGGAACAATATTTTTGTTAAAAGTCATATTTATATGTATACAAAATGCACACACTTCAAATTATTAGCCAAAGTCATCACTTGAGATCATGAGGGACTTTCACTTTCTAGACAATAAATATTTTTAGTGATGTTTTAGTATTTTACTACATGCACATATTAATTTGATAATCAGAAAGTAATGCACATTTTGACAATTTTAGCCATAAAATGAATACTTAAAGATTTAAATCAAATTTCAAAAAATATGAGGTAAAAGAGAAATGGAATGTATCAGCATAATATGTAAATCACTATCATAATTATTTATACAAGTTTTTATCACAGCATGTTTCTTTCCAATCAGTAATTTTGCATGAATCTGATACAAAATATTAATATAAAAGTGCCAAGAAACATGAAAATGTGCCAATTCATATTTCAGTGAATCCGTGGTGGAACAATTCCAGTTCCCAGTCAACACACAGCTTCACTAGTCACATGCCTTCTTCTAAAGGAATTTAATTAAGTTTGCCAACTTATAGAGGCACTGTTTGTGGTCCCTTAAACAATTACTATAGTAACATTAAAAAAAAACCCAGGTATCTGCAAAGCACAATATCGTGAAGCACAGTAGAATGAAGTATGCCTGTACTGTTAGCTTGGACACGCTGGAAGATTTCCTGGTGCAACTGACAGTCAGGCTGGGCCTTAAAAGGTGAGGTGAAATTAGAAATGGGATGTTGGTGAAAGAGGAGACTAAATGTACAAAACAGAAGAAGCAGAAGAATGTGTAAGGCATGTGGGGCTGTACAGCCTTAGGCTGAAGTGAAAGGCATGTGGAAGCCAATTGTAAGAAATAAATTAAGAAAGGTGGGTTGGGCTCATATTATTTATGTCAACTTTGAAATTTAGGTTCAGAAGTGTGTACTTAATCAGTGCCCAGAGAAAACTTCTTTAGGCCTTAAGAACTCTGACTTAACATCATTTAATTTTAGATGATATGTAAACATGTATATGTACATATATATGAAATATATATTCTAGGTAACTATATGGTAAAATTCATGTAAGAAAGTTTAATTAGTTCTGATTTTTTCCCAGGATAATGATATCAATGCTTTTACACAATATTGAATAACAAGTTATTTCACAAACATGTTTCCTCCTCTCTTGGTGCCCTTGGTTTGTTCAATCACCTAACTCATGTGGTTCAGCACTGCGCTCACTTCTGGGGCAATAGGAAGGTATTACTGGATTTTTAACCTAGAAAAAACATGTGAGAAAGCTAGGCATCAGGAAGATGACTCTAGCAGTGGTGTGTATGGGGGCCTGGGGTAGAGTGAGAACTGTAGACAGGAAGCAAGGCTGCCTCTGGAAAATGAAGTCCACCAGATGAGCCTGCCCCAGGGTGGGGGCAAGTGTGAATGAGCAATGAACAGATATGACATGGGGCATATTTAGGGAGAAAGAATGGGAACTGGCAAGTAAATGGATGCAGAGACTTAGCAGGAGGGAAGTCACAGGTGATGATGATGATGATGTGGTGACTTGATGATCAGAAAGGTGTCTAGGAGGAAAGACAGATGCAGTGGAGAAATGCTGAGATTGAGGCCCTGTTGGAACATACAGGTCAAGGCACCCACCAGAAAGCTGCAAATATAAATGTGGAGCTCATCAGAGGTCTCATCATGGCAGCTGTGCAGATCTGATGAGTCAGTTAACCAGAGGAGAGCGGGTCTAAGGAAGATTATGATGAAGTGTCTACATGGAGAGAAAGGAGAGGGAAGCATGTTGGAAAGGAGACAGAGGAGGAGGGTTGTCAAGTGAGGTGGAGGAACAAAAGGACAGTGGAGGCAGAGGGGCATTTGAAGAAGGTTCATTTTCAATCTACAGCACTACATTGGCTGGTGGAGGATCTCATTCAGAAAAGGCACTGAATTTGGAGGGAAATTTCAGTAGCCTGAAGAGGAGGAAAAGTCAGATTTCAAATTAATTGGTCAACATGAAAGGAAAATAAAAAGAGTTCATCACAAAACTGGGATGTGAACAGTTCTAGCGTGGGGAGAACAGCAGCTGCTTCCTCCACCACCCAATGTCTAAGGACCTAGAATCAAAGGGAAAAAAATTTGAAAATGGTAGAATTATTAAATCCTAGAAGAATAAGGTCAATATGAAAACCTACAAAAGAAAATGTCCTCTCTGATGATAAATTCTTATACCTCCATGCAACACGCAGGCACAAGTTAGGACTTAGTGGGAGGAGCTTTCAATTCATCACAGAACTCTCAGGTTCGTTTAATCAACACCTCCCCACTCCCTTTGCAGATGAGTCAGAGAACTCCAGAAAGCCTTGCTAGCTTGCTAGGTCTTACCTGTCACAATTCTGAGATTTTTTTTTCTCACTCAAATATTCTTTTAATCATTATCTTAGCTGTTCTCAACTCTGCTTGTAGGGTTCATCAAGTAACATTTGCTCTTCAAGGTGTCGATTACACTTGCTGGGAACAATATATCAGGGACACACACACACACACGTTGGAGAATCAGGACTGCAAAATTTACTTAGTCTCCATTTCACTTAATCTCCAAAGCACCGTAATTATATACGCAGCAGATGTTGAGGCGCAAAAGGTCAATGTGAGCCTATTAGTGTGGATGGGGAAGTCCTCAAACCCCACCCAGGAGAATAGAGACTTCCAGCCCAGGCAGTGCTGAGTGGGGTTTGCCACCGCTCATAGCTGTTCACATCCCAATTTTGGGCTGGACTCTTTATTTTCCCTTTATGTTAATCAACTAATTTCAAATCTGACCTATCTCCATCTTCAGGCTACTGAAATTCCTCTCCAAATTCAGTACCTGCCTGGAGTCCTCAGGAGGAGGTGGGGTCCTGGGGTAGGGGGCCTGAGGGGCTGGTGGCCTGTGAAGGCAGGTGCTGCTTACCCGGCGACTGCTCTGTAGGGCCGTTTCAGACGCCCTCCGTAGGCTCCAGCATCGGAAGGCACGGGGAACGGGGATCGGGTCCCAGGACATCAGCACACAGGGGCGGCCAGCGGCAGCGGTGATTAATCAGGCCGCTCCCGCCAG
Source organism: Cacajao melanocephalus (assembly GCA_963573385.1). Lineage (NCBI taxonomy): Eukaryota > Metazoa > Chordata > Mammalia > Primates > Pitheciidae > Cacajao > Cacajao melanocephalus. The sequence goes on from CAUYLG010058044.1 coordinate 127,058, forward strand.
TGACACTGAAGAGACACTTGGCTTGGCGCGCAGCTCATTGTTCTGTTACCGACAGTTACTGCATTCCCGTTGACTGAAAGCCAATCCACAATGGGGAATATTTGAAGCCAAACACTGACTTCTGTGACGTTTGCGCATGTGGCCCTGCAGCACCCACGCTTCTGCTTTGGACACACACGTGACATCCCTGCGCGCCGTGGATGCTAGGGAGAGGGGGGTCAGCTATGTCCGAGGCCAAGAGGAGGTCAGAGCGCCTCAACCACAGTCACCCAGTAATCATCGCTTTGATTCAAGATTTGAATATCAGAAAATGTAGGTTTCTGAAAATTAGATGTGTGAGGACCACTGGCCTTATATTCAGGGTAGGGGGTCGAGGCGGTGCCCTGCAGAGTCTCTGTGGAACTTGAAGCAAAAGGAAAAAAGCCAGTACTACTTATCATGTCTCTATTTAAAAGTTCGACATTTTGTTCATCATGTATGTTATCTGCATACATTTTGATTTTTAAAAAAATATTGCATCAAGATATTTGTTTTGATGCCAGGCATGGTGGCTCACGCCTGTAATCCCAGCACTTTGGGAGGCCGAGGCAGACAGATCACAAGGTCAGGAGATCAAGACCATCCAGGCCAACATGGTGAAACCCCATCTCTACTAAAAATACTAAATATACAAAATATTAAAAATACAAAAATTAGCTGGGCTTGGTGGTGCACACTTGTAACCCCAGCTACTTGGGACGCTGAGGCAGGGGAATCACTTGAACCCAGGAGGCAGTGGCTGCAGTGAGCTAACTCTGTCCCAAAAAAAAAATAAAAGGAGAGAAACTATTGTTTAAGTAGTCTCTATCCTAGAAATAAAACTCAAATGAGAGAAATAGTCCACTGAGAAGGCATGCATTATAATTTATTGGACCATTTTTGCTGTTGATATGTGTTATGGCATTTCAGATATTATTCATGAATATGCTACATAAAAAAATGCACAATACTTGCTCAGTTTTCTACATTACACATATGTGACTTTATAACCGTATGCGAAATAGTTTTAAAGAGCATCTTATAGATGTAAACTAATCACCAGTTAATTTCTACTAAAATCATATTTAAAATGTTTATCCTTTATTTTTAGCATTTCACCTTATATTAAAAACGTAATTTTAAAAAACCCTATTCTTAGGAAATGAACTCAAGACTCATTTATTACAAGGTCTTAATATGTTCCTTCTTCAAGAAAAAATTAACTGATCACAAAGGCTAAAATAAAGCAAATTTAATTATGGAATGTCAAGGATGGAGGTTAATGAAGGCATTTTTTTTTGGATAAAGGCTCCTTCCCAGACATTCTCACCTTGGTGACATGAAATTTTTACAAAAGAATTATTCCTAGTAGAGTGAGCAGAGAGAATTTTACTTCCATGGAATCGGATTACAGCCTGAGGAATCCAGCCTGAAATTTTGAAAATTCATGTAAAATATGCATTCTTCTTTACAATCAATCTTGTTTTAATATAAAAATAAAGCCGTTCCCCTAACTCTCCTCAAATCTTTGTGTAATATTTACACTGAAGCAAGACACCCTGTGTTTATCCTATGGCTTTACCTCCCTGGCTTGCTGCCATTGCCCGCAGGGGTACGCATACCCCAGTTAGTTTGAAAGCTGTATCATATCATGTATGTGGATTTGGATAAGAAGAAAGAACCCTCTGCTCCAAGTCAGGACATGTGGGATTTAGTTTCAGCTCTGACATTAACTAGTTGTTGGCCACCTTCAAATCACTTAATGTCTTTGGGTCTCAATTTCTTCAGTAGTAAAAGCTGGAAGTTCAGTTCAAAAAATCTTTTATTTAATTAACTCTCTTAGACAGGTAGTATGTATCGTTCACAGAGTAAAAGATTCTTCTACTGATATTGAACAGGTTTTTAAGAACAAATTTTCAGTAAAAAATATGTGAGAAAAAAATACGCATGTGATGGCTATCGTTAAAGCTACATAATTTAAAAAAATCTCTATATAATTTTTTATTGAATAATTCCTGTTATCAATCTAGATATTGTTTTTCTAAGTGAGTGAAAAACATGTATTAAATAAAATGATCATTATCACTCATTTTCTACTGTGTAAAATGAGCATAGAATAAACAATATGTTGGCCACAATCAATATATATATTCTTATATCACATGTATAAAAAGATATATCTGGCCAGGCAAAGTGGTTCATGCCTATAATTTCAGCACTTTGGGAAGCCAGGGTGGGAGAATCACTTGAGGACAGGAGTTCGAGGCTGTGGTGAGCTATGATCACGCCCTTTACTGCAGCTTGGGCATCAGAGCAAGACCCTGTCTCTAAAAAAAAAAAAAAGAATATTCAAAATTAATAAAAACATATGTTTTTATGACATTCAATGACCAGGTTATTACAATTTTCATTGTTATAAGTTTAGGTAAAATAACATCCCATTTTTTTAGATAGCTACAATTCTTTTTTGTTGTTGTTTATGTAAAACGCAAATAACAATGGAATATTGAGGGAAAATTCTCCAGGAGTCTCTCCTGTTACTGAGCATTAGCAAAGCCACTAACTGCCTTTGGTAAACCCTACATTTTCAAGGACATTTGTACAGCAAACAGTTTTGGAAGCTATAGCGTTTACCCACAGCCTTGGTAGATACAGTGTCTACCTTCAGAGCAAAGAATAGGTGTTTTGTTTTTCTTTTTGTTTTTTTTACTTAGCAGTATAATAAAGATAATGTCTCCCTCGCTTATTATAAAGGTAAGCTCAGGGAACTTACTGCCTAGTATAAAAGGTCTGGCTTCCTTAAGTTCAAATTTCCTCTTCTGTAACACAACCCACTCTATGTGCCCGTATCATCTGGCCCATTTCACATTGCCCTCTGGAAATTGTATGTAGGAGAATTGGTGGAAATACTAACATTCTGTCTATGCCATTACTGTGAGTAATAAGCTATCCTTTGTCTCAGAAGTATCATCTTTTGCCAGTATCCGTGAAACTGTGGTAGGCTAACTTTTGCTTCTGTGTATATAGGTAGATATTAAATGAGATTAAACCATGTAATTTGTTCTTCATTTTTCGTTTTTCTCTTTACCATCTCATCAACCTCCATCTTTTCAAGTCAGTGTACATAGAATTACAAAATTGAATAGTGGCTACGTCCATTGTAATGTGTCTTACAGTTTATTTATTTATTACTCTATTGATAAACATTTATGTTGTCCATGTTTTTGCTATGACAAACAATGTTGTAACAAATGTCTTTGCACACCTGGATTACTACTATTCCAGTAGCTGAAATTCCTTCATGAGATTATTGGATCGCATATGATAATGCCCCTTTCTGGATAGGGTATCTTCCTCTATTCAATATCAATTTTGTTGAACTTTGCAATCTAATTGGAGAAATTTTTAATCTCAATGTTTTGTTTTATATTTATTTAGTACAGTTTATTATCTTTCCAAAAGCTTATTGGTCATTTGTACTTTTTTATGTGAATTGTCTTTTCATATTCATTGCTTAACTTTTAACCTCCAAATACCAATCAATAAAGCTCTGCAAGCTGGATCTGTAAAGTGTTTGCCATCTATTTCTTGAAGTCACCAATGAGTGGCCTCAAGTCACCTTGGAGCATCCTGCAAAGCTGTCTTTTCTTGCCCTTCTCTTCCTGGCTAATGCCTGCTGTCCTTCAGACTATTGAAATAAACTTCATTTCTCTAACTCCAAGTGCCCTTTGCTAGTCTCTAGGGTCCATGCTCTGGATGCTATCACTTGATGTTCTAAGTATCAACTTTTTTTTTTTTGAGTTATTAGAGTGGTGGTGCGTTGTGAGCTGATAGGAGAAGCACTGTCTTACTCCAAACCCATAAGACACTTTGCCATCAAAGTTCTGAAGAAACAGAGCTTACATGCAGCTTTTTTCTTAAGCTCTTTCAGGAAAGCAGCCACTTCCATTTCTTCCATATGCACCTCATCTCTTTCAAAATTTGTACACAATCTCTCAAATATCTACCTTTATAGGAACAGAAACTGGTTCAGATTTGTTACACTACATTCCTACACTGGCTGGAAAAGCTAGATGCCTGTAGACACAACTTCAGCTTAACTAAAATAATAACAATAATAATAATTTTCAATTCCAAACCAGTATAGTTTCAGTGTGATTTCACATTTTCTCCCAAGAATAATGGGTCTCTATGTTTAAGCTCTGTCCATCCTCATAAACAGCCACCCTTTGCTTATCCTTTGGGTCTAGGGGAGCACATGCCCATCATTTCAGGGCCCTAGGTAAAGAGTATGAAAAAGATGAGGAGGTAAAATCTTCAGTGAGCACTCCTTCTCCTCCAGTGAGGAGGTCCAAAGCAGGCTTTCTAAATCATGGAGCCAGGGACAAAGGAGTCTAGCCTGAAATTAGAGATGGAAGAGAATGGAAAAGTCCAATAACTTATAGAAGTTAACTTCCATTATGCCTGAAGCCACTGAAGTTACTAACCCTTTCCTCACTTCACTTAATTTAAACTTGGTGATCATTACTGAAAATTATTCTCTAACTAAACTAACAGAGAAGTCTTGTGAATGTTAGCAGGAATGCTACATATTATCACACATATGATATGACAGCCAGGCATTCAAAACATAAATACTCTAGAAATATATAGATACACACATGCATAAATATATGTGTGTATGTGCACACATGTGCGTGTGTGAATTTAAATGTGAGTGTATGAGTAGGTATACATATACATGATTGTATACATGTACATGCATACATGCATGCATGTACACGTGTGCACAGCCTCTGCAATACTCCCAGTAACCTCTGCCTCCTGGTTTTCACATTCCTGTGTGATCCCTTCTTCTTGCATGTGGGCTGGATTTGTGGACTCACTTCTAATGAACAGAATACAAAGGATAGGATATCACTTCTGAGATTAGGTGACAAAAAGACTGTGGTTTCTATCTTGAGCACTTTCTCCCTTTCTCTCTCTCTCTCTCTCTCTCTCTCTCTCTCTCTCTGGCCTGTTCTGAGGAAAACCAGCTGTCATGTTGTAAGCTGACCTATAGGGAGACCCACATGGCAAGGTATTGAAGTCTCTGGCTAATAGCTGGAGAGAACTTGAGGCTTGTCAAAGCCAGGTGAGGCAGCTTGGAAGTGGATCCCCACAAAGGGAACCTTGAGATAACCACAGCCTTGCCCTGGATTTCAGCCTGGTAGGAGACTGACTGGAGGCACCCAGCCGAGCAACCCCCAAAGTCTTAACATTCAGAAGGGAAAATATTGAATACTGGTTGTTTTTCATAGCTGAGTTTTGAGATAATTTGCTATGTATCTATCTACATATGTATATTATTAGTTATTATATATATATTCTATGTAAATTAAAATTACAAATATATGTAAGACCCCAAAAAGACATTTCTCTGGTCAAACTCAGTTTTTTTCAAAATAATCCTTACCCTTGCCAGTCTATGTAGTAAAAATTTGACAAAATTTCTTACTCAACAATTTCTGGGTTATTGTTTAAATCTAAAACAACAGATTTACTCTTGGAATGCCATCTGCATGGAGCCTCCACTTCAAATGTAAAAATAAATTAAATTTTTGGCCATAAGAGATAATAATTTAGAAAATATTTTTTAATGTTAAATAATCTAAGTTGAATGTTGACTTAAAAAGTCATTTGCCAGAATGTATACTATTACCAGGTACATAAACATTTTTCTCAAAATATGTTGGCAAGGTTGTGGAGAAAAAGAAACACTTATATACCATTGACGGGAGCATAAATTAGTTCAACAATTGTGAAAGACAGTGTGGTGATTCCTCAAACAGCTAAAAACAGAACTTCCATTTGACCCAGCAATCCCATTACTGGGTATATACCCAGAGGAATAGAAATCATTCTACCATAAAGACACACGCATGCAAATGTTCACTGCAATACAATTTACAATAGCAAAGACATGGAATCAACCTAAATGCCAGTCAATGATAGACTGGATAAAGAAAATGTGATACATATAATACACCATAGAATACTATGCAGCCATAAAAAAAGAAAGAGATCATGTCTTTTGCCAGAACATGGATGGAGCTGGAGGCCATTATTCTTTGCAAACTAATACAGAAACAGAAAGCCAAATACCACATGTTCTCACTCATAAATGGGAGCTAAATGATGAGAACTCATGAACACAAAGTAGGAAACAACAGACACTGGGGACTACTTCAGGGTAGAGAGTGGGAGGAGGGAGAGGAGCAGAAAAAAATAACTATTGAGTACTAGGCTTTGTACCTGGGTGACGAAATAATATGTACAATAAAGCCCCATGACACGAGTTTACGTATATAACAAACCTGCACATGTACGTGCCCCTGTATCTAAAGTAAAAGTTAAAAAAATAAAATAAATATTTTTCTTACCCATTTATGAAAAGCTTTGCAAATGTGCTACATACTTAATAAACGTGGGGACAGTGTAAAGCACAATTATTACATGAAATATATTAATTTTTTTGAGGTCACACAGCTAGTCAGGCTATCTTCAGATATTCTCTCCTTAAAGATTCTTCACAGGACTTTTTACTCCCTTTCTGGATTATCTTAAAATTTTATTTTTAATTTCAGTAGCTTTTTTGGGGGTACAAGTGGTTTTTGGTTACACGGGTGAATTGTATAGTGTTGAACTCTGTGATTTTAGTGCACCTGTCACCCAAGTAGTATACATTGTACTCAATATGTACTTTTTAAAATCCCATACCCCTTTCCATCCTCTCCCTTCTGAATCTCCAAAGTTCACGATACCACTCTGTATGCCTTTGTGTGCCCATAGCTTAGCTCCCACTTATAAATGAGAACATAGGCTATTTGGTTTTCCATTCCTGAGTTAGTTCACTTAGAATAATGACCTTCACCATCATTCAAGTTGCTGTGGAAGACATTATTTCATTCTTTATTTTCCGGTTGAAGAATTCCATGGTGTATCTATACCACATTTTCTTATCCACTCATTAGTCAGTGGGCACTTAGGTTGGTTTCATATCTTTGCAATTATGAATTGTGCTGCAATAAACATATACGTGCAAATGTCTTTTTGATGTGACTTCTTTTCCTTTGCATAGATACCCAGTAGTGGGATTGCTGGATTGAATGGTAGATCTACTTCTAGTAGTAGATTATCTTGACTTGTGGGTAGCTTATTTTCTGGAGCTCATTGCCTCTTTAATCCTCTTCCAGATTTCTTATTCAAAATCTTTGCAAATCAATGTATTTTACTACTTTTCTTTAACTCCCTAAAAGTCTTGGCTTCTAGATTTTCTATCATCATATACTCTTACCAGAAGTTGAACCAATACAGGTAGAAAAAGAAAGTTTCCTTAACAATCTTTGTAACTAATGTATTATTTAAAGCTTCCCAATATAAGTATTTTTAAAGGTTATATTTTTGAAAGTCACAACAATGATTTTTCCTGTTTTCTCTCATAGAATAGATTGTCATGGGATAAACAGTGGTCCCTAGCTTCTATTTTTCCAAATAAATAAGTAGAACATGTTCTTGGGATTATACTAGTAAAGGTTAATTTTCTTCAAAAGAAAGAAGAAAGATTTTCATCTGCCAAAGTTTTATGTTAGTACTCAGGCTGCGGTAGAAACAACGGAAGCACCAGGTTTCACATTAGGATGAGTTGGATTATGTTCCTTTAGGTTTGAAGTGGGCCCTCGCACCCTTCTGTGAGAGGCACTGACTGTTTTGAACACATAGAGAGGATTGGCTGGATGTTTTGAATTGAGGATCCCAAAAAGAAAAAAGAGTCTCGGGAAGAACTACTAGCTTTGTCATGAATGTTCGCTCCATCACTAAGGTGAGTACACAGGCAAGTCTTCCTCAGCTGGGGTTCAGTCTATTATTTCCTGTCTGTGTGTTATTAATTTGTTCTGAGTTATTTTGACTCATTTTGGTTATTTTTATAAATGTGTTATTTGACTTATTTATTTGGTTATTTTGTCATTTAACCAAGTAAAGGTAATGTGATTTTTCCTAAAAAAAAATTGGGGATATTATCTGTCAACACATGGGTATCACTATCTATTAACATATAGGTTTCTCTGATTCTTTTTAACTTAAGCATTTGAAGATACTGGGATTTTCTTCTCCATACTCCTATAATTTTTAAGGTAAATTTCAGAAAGAAGAATCAGCTTGGAAGTCATTTTCCTTGTTGTCCTGGAATTGTTTTGCAGATGATCTCTGTTAGCAGCGGCATTCGGGATTCTTGGTAGCAGAGTCTTTGCTGCTCTCATCTACAAGCTACAGTGGCAGGAAGAGACCCCCAAACCAGTTCCAGGAAGCCTGGGTCACCATGTGTGGCCAGACATGGGCCATCAAGCAATTTAAAGTGTTCTTACTGTATGAAGAAACTGTTTTAGATAATCTGGCATCCTTCATTTATTATTGATTTAGCCAGGCAGGCTGTAAAATTGACTTGAGTTCCTACCATAAACCACACACTTGACCAGGGACTGGGGGATGTGAATAAGACAATCTCTAAGGAATGACCATTAAGAAGCAAGTAGCCTGAGTACCCACAGCTTTAAACCTACCTTAATTGTATTTGGTCTGTTTGATATACACTGGCAATCAAATGGATTATTAAAGATGTTATTCTTATCTCCTTAAAGCCTGAAGTGTTTCAATTGCCTTCATGCATAATTCCAAACTATCTTCCTTACCACATTAATCGTGCGCTCTTTGTGGCCTTTATTCTGCTGCTAGGTTCTTATTAATGATGTTTTCATTACCACGTTCGCACACAAAGCAAATAGCAGAGTAAAGTTCAATAATCATGTTAATTAGAGGCAGTATATGTTGGAAAGTACTTCAAAAGAAATCTTTTTCATAAAAAATGCAAAGATATTGAGAGATTTTGGTAGAGAAAGTTCAAGGCTTTTAAAGTTTTAGAAAATAATTTTTGTTTCATTTGCAGTTATAACAAAGGAAGAAAATCTCTTTTCACACTTTCCGAGAACTTGGCAATTTTCTATAAATTTGGATAGGCGAGATACATTAGCAGCGAATGTAGGTTCTGTCCAATTATTTACCATTTATCTAGTGATCTGAATAGATCAGGAAGATGTAGAAATCAAGACGAAGGCCACCAGATCACCTATGACTTGCGTTGGTGATGGCTGTGGGTGGCTTTTGTTGGAATGCACTATTAAAAGTTGGCAGAGGAATAAGGAAAGAGAGTGAGAGACAAAGAATAGAACAAAAATGAAGAGAAGGAGGAGAAAGAGAGAAGAAGAAAAAATGAAAAGAAAAGAGGATTGCAGAGAAGAGACAGAGTGAAGAAAAGAAATGAGAGAAGAGAAAGGATGCGAAGAGAAGGGAAGTAAAGAGAAAGGAAGTTTAATATAGAGAAACAGGTGCGAGGGAAAGGAAGGTGAGAAACAGAAAGAAGGGTGGTTAGGAATTATGCTGCCTTTTGATCCCCCTCATCTTTTGAAAAGAGGATGTCCTTTTTGTGGGCACTGTTTCATTCTCAATTCCATGTCTCAGTGAGGCTGACAAACATAATTTGCTATACTCCTGGCATTAAGGGTAGGCATGCAACCTTTGCCAGTCTGAGCAGAATAATCCCCCCAGGTTTTTCAAACTGGGACTAAAGAGAAAGGAGCAGTCTATTGTTTGTTTGCAGTGAAGCTGTGTGCCGTAAGGCCTAAACTTAATATGTGTTGTTTTGACATATGAAACAGAGAGGACCTTCAATGGCCTAATTGCAAGTTACCCTTCCTGTTCTGCTCCCTTATTCTGTTGCCTATCCCTGGGTAGCAGGTTCTGCTTTCTGTCTTTATGAATTTACCTATTCTGGGCATTTTATATTAGTGTGATTATACAATATATGACATTTTTTGCCTGTCTTTTTTCATTTAGCAAAATATTTTTGAAGTTCACATACATTGTCACATGCATCAGTACTTCATGCCTTTTTATGACTGAATAATATTCCATTGTATATCAGATTCTGTTAATCTGCTCATCAACTGGTGAACATTTTGATTGTTTCTACCTTTTGCCTTTTATGATTAGTGCTGCTAAGTACATTTGTTTACAAGTCTTCATTTAAAGACCTGTTTTCCATTCTTTTGGGTATATATCAAAGAAACTATTGAGTTGTATGCTAATTTTATGTTTAGCTTTTTGAGGAGCCACCAAACTCTTTTCTACCATGATGGCAACATTTGACACTCTCACCAGGAATGTATGAAGGTTCCAACTTCTCAGTTCCTCCAAACATTCATGGTAGTTTCAATTTGTATTTTTCTCAGGGACTGATGATGTTGAGTATCTTTTCATTCGTTGAGATTTACCTATCTCCCTTTGAGAAATTTCTATTCAAGATCTTTACTCATTTTTTTAGTTGAGTTGTCTTTTAGTTGTTGAGTTGGAAATGTGCCTTATCTATTCTGAATAGTAGACCCTTATCAAATATGTGATTTGCAAGTACTTTCTTTCATTCTATGGCTTGCTTTACAACCTGATGATTTTGTACAGACTGTTTCTAGTCTTTCTCTAATTAATGCTAATTTGAATTTCTTCTACCTGTATTTTTATTGAGTATTCATTTTCTATCATTCATATAATGAGAGGTTTTGTTAATGAGCCAATAAGAATAGGGACTATATGGCCCACCTCCAAGTCACAGTTTCTGGTCTAAAGGTGGGGACTTAAACTGAAGTGGACTTCACAACTTTAGTCACAGCTCTTGGTCAACCACACAAGATAGGCCAATTAAAATCCTTCTCTAAAATGTTGCCATTGTCTTATTAAGCAGGAGTCTTCCAGGTTCAATAGTGCATGAGCCTAGAAGCTGCTATCAGCCATGCATCTTCCAGTATAGACAGTAGAAGAAAACTAAACTAATGCAGAGAGCAAGAGATGATCAATTCTAATAGTGTTTCAGTCCTTCATTCTAGTTAGCTCCACACCTGCTTTTACTGTAGTTTAGTTATGCAAGCCAACATACCACTCTTTGGATTTAAGTTGGTTTGCATTAGATTTTTCTACTTTAAATCAAGAGTCTGACCAAGTCGGTGATGTGGTAACATTATCTTGTGGAAGTAGCTCACAGTATCATCGCATTTTAAATTTATGTGTCATTTCTTGGGTCTATATTCTGCCCAAATTGATTCTAATTTTTGTTGTAATACTTGCCCAGAGTTTGCATCTTTCGACCTTTTCCACTATATTAAGAACTAATAGAAAAATTGAAGTTATTTCTAGAGGAATTGTTTTTTTTCCTTTCTCTGTTTTAAAAAAAATTTCACTAAAATTATTGGACAGCTGCCAAAAGCTTGAAGAACAGCTGCATTTTGTGAATTAATTAAATGTCATAATCCTGTTTGCAGTTTCTATCAGTAACTGGAATGATATAAAGAGGCCATTTATTGAAAAGAATGTGTTGTGCAATTTAATGTATGCTAGCTGTAGGTGGTCTAAAAACATTTTACTGCATTCCTACTTTTACTCATAAACTTTTAACATACTGTCACTAAAGTGTGAATGCCATTAGACAAAAGGAAGTGAACTAAGACCTTTATATGGCATTATTTTAAATAATCCTTTCTGTGTTTCCTAAGTCAGATTGTATAGTTAGCTAATCCATTTACTTATTGTAATATTAGGTGGTGAAAAATGTCATGCATCCTGTCTTTGCTGTAATTACATACATTCCTTTTCAATTTCCTTTTGTTGACTTTTGTTATATTTTGTATCATAGCTTTACAACCTAGGATGTCTCTTGGGGGAAGAAAATCCCTTATTTCCGATCTTTGTCATTTACAAATTAATGACTCAAAGAATTATGTGTGCACTTCCATAATTGTTTGTCTTGGTGTGGCCCACAATGAAAATTATTTCCACTATCAAAGTTATGCTGTTCTCTGACATAATCTTTTGGTATTTTTATGTTTTCTCTAAAAATTCAAAAATTGTCTGTCGGAAGTCCCTTGACAAGAAAATTTACCAAGAACATTATTAGATTGGTAAACTTGCCAGTTTCTTCACTAAGAAATGCCAGCTTCCCCAGCTTAAACTTTTCTTACCCTACAGCTACTTTTTAAAATCTTGCCTCACTTTTTTTTCAAATATTACTTTTGTTTGAACAAAATTCTTTTTATTAATTTCATTTTGTTACTTAGATATGGATCACACCTAAACTGTATAGCTATGGTAACATAATAAGTTCATGCTTTGTATTAATTATGGACATTTAAGAAACTTCATTGGCCAGGCTCATGCCTGTAATCCCAGCACTTTGGCAGGCTGAGGCAGGCAGATCATGAGGTCAGAAGTTTGAAACCAGCCTGGCCAACATGGTGAAACTCCATCTCTACTAAAACAACAACAACAACAAAACAAAAACAAAAACAAAAACAAAACTAGCTGGGCATGGTGTCAGGCACCTGTAGTCCTAGCTACTCCCGAGGCTGAGGCAGGAGAATCACTTAAACCAGGGAGGTAGAGGTAACAGGGAGCCGAGATCACTGCACACCAGTCCAGGTGACAGTGTGAGATTTTGTCTCAGAAAAAAAATAAAATAAAATAAGAAACTCCATTTAGGCCCAGTGTGGTGGCTCACGTCAAGCATAGTGGCAGGTGCCTGTAGTACCAGTTACTCAGGAGGTTGAGACAGGAGAATTGCTTGAACCCGGAAGACGGAGGTTGCAGTGAGCCGAGGTCGTGCCACTGCATTCTAGCCTCTGCTTCTTAAAAAGAAGAGGAAAGAAAAGAAAGGAAACTCTATTTAACTGGTGGAATGACCCTGAGGCTCTTGTCTGTAGTCCCACATGAGACCCTATGGGCAACTGTAAAGCCTGGCTATGGCTTTCTCCCGGTTAAGGGGAGGCTTCTAAGCTCTGATTTCTACACTGCTTATCTATAAATAATCCTAGCTGTTATTTCCAGTAACCCAGGATGTAAGACTCCACGATTCAGCATGTGCAGAGCTGCTAGCAGACTCATTGGCAATGATACGTGCTAAATTGGAAGTAAAGGTATTGTTACCAATGAAAATGTTTTAATTACAATATCAGAACACTAAGATCTACTTGTTTAAATAATAAAGAAGTGTCTTGAAGATGTAACATGGCGGGGGGGAGGGGAGGTGGGGGCTGGCGTACTCAGCTCCTTCTCCGTTCGGATTCCAAAGGTCTTTGTCCTCTCTTACCCTGAAGAATAGGGAAAGGGGCCCCAGAGGCATGGTGAGTTTGCCATTCAAATAAATATTGTGGACCCAAAGAGTTTTGCAGAGAGCGATTTATTAGGCAGAGAGAGAGAAAGAGAGAGAAGGAGAGACAGTTCTCACACTGCCGTGGGAGACGATCCAGAGAAGGAATCCGTACAGGTAAGGAGCAGTGGAGTTTTAACCCTGGAGATAGTCTCTCATTCATATTCTCCTCCAATGAGAGGACTTCTTTCAAACTTCCTCTGGAGTGATTGATCTTTGACTTTGATACTGGATTGGCTACTTGGTTCACAACTCGGAGCTACAGAGGCCCCTCCTCCTAGAGCTTTTGGCAGGTTTTTTGAATAAAGAAGCCCACCTGGATTTTTCCATCTAGCCCGCGCTTGAAATCTAGACAAAGAACTTCACATTTGAAACCCCTCTGGTTCCCGGATGGAGAAGTGGAGCCAGGAAACTCCTGCCTTAGAAATCCTGCCTTTTGCGAATTGGTAAAAGCCTCTCACCTCCATCAGCGAGAAGTTTAAAGGGAGAGCAGTTTTAGGGTCCATAAAATCAGGGCCAGAGCACTAAATCTCCGCTATTAATAGTTTTAAGTCCTACATTCTTTTAAGTTGGCTTTCTTTTCAGCTTGCCATTCTTCATCATGAGATAATCATAACAGTTCCAGGATTCACAGACTGACATGTCACTCTTGAGAGGAAGTAAAGGGCCTATAATCAACGGTCACCTTCCTAGAAGAGAGGGAAAAAAAAAAACCCTTTTCTGGAATCTTTCCCTTGTAACTGGGTTTTCTGGAAATCTGGTTCTTGGCCTCTTCGAACCCAGCAAATGGGGAAAGGGACCTTGGTGTCTTGGTGAGTGTTACAGCTCAAATAGAACTCATGGACTCAAAGAGTGTGCCCGTAGTGCGGTTTATTCGGCAGAGCGAAAGGACAGCTTCCACAGTGTGGAAGGGGACCTGGACCAGATGCCACTGCAGGCTTGGACAGCTGGAGCTCATACCCCTGAATTATTCCCTCACCTTTCTTGTTTTCATCCAATGAGAGGGGTTTTTTCAAACTTTCTCTAGATCAGTTGATCTTTGAATCCTTTACCGGATTGGTTACTATTTTAAAACCCTGAGTCACTGAGCCTCTGCCTTTAGTAGCCAGAGGCGGGAAAATTCCTACACTGGGAACAAAGCCTCTAGCAGCGAGAGGTGGGAAAATCCTTGCCCTTGAAACAAAGCCCCTAACCGGCCAGAGGCGGGAAAATTCCTGTGCTTGAAACAAAGCCCCTAGCCGACCCTGGAAGTTCTTCTGATACACTCTCTCACCCTGAATGGTTCCCTTCATGCGTCATTGACCAGAACAGAGTCACATCCCCTCCAAAAATCAATCTCTAACCAGTGATATTGCAATGATATTGCAATGATTGGTAGATAACCAAAATTCGGCTGGAGCTAGGGATGCCTGAGCAGATTGGGTGGTCAGTTGAACAAAGAGGCAAGGTTTCAGATTGGGAAGAGAAAATGATGTTGATTAGAATGGATGTTGGCAGGAAAAGGTGATTTCTCCCCAAGCCATTGTCCACTCCATTCTGAACGGACAACATCCTTTTCTTTTACTATGCTGTTTTCTATCCCGTAGCAGTAGAAAACGCTGATTTTATAGTTCTTCCTACCTGTAGTGCATTCCTGACATCTAACTATCATCAGTCCTTGGTGATTCAACAGGAGAGAACCTCTTTTCCTGATGTTATTTCTGTTTGAGAGAATCAAGAACACAGCCAGCGAGCTCTACCTAATCATTGAGTGATTTTCTTCAGTAATTTCAGGGCTACAGTCTTAGTCAGTTTGGGCTGTTATAACAAAATGCCATAAACCTGGTGGATTATGAACAATGGAATTTTATTTCCCATAGTTTTGGAGGCTGGAAGTTTGAGATCAGGGTGCCAACATGATTGGGTCCTCGCGAGGGTCCTCTTTTGGATTGCAGATGACCACATTCTTGTTGGATTCTCACATGGTGGAGAGCAGACAGGGTGCTCTCATGTTTCTCCTGAGAACCCTGAAAAGTTGAGACAGGTCTCAGTTCATTTAGAAAGTTTATTTTGCTAAGGTTGAGGACGAGCCGGTAACACAGCCTCAGGAAGTCCTGATGGCATGTGTTCAAATGTATTTTCCATTCCTGATCATTGGTCCCTATTTCACTGCTATAGTTCTGGTTCCTTCTCTATCCAATGCCTGACATCTTCTCTTCATATACTTTATAATATTCTAGAATTGGATCTGGCATTGACTTTCTGTTATGAACACCACATATTTCTGATTTCAGTGTTCCTATGCTCCTTTTCCACATTAAACCAAGTGCAACATGAACATCTTCCTTGCATCCAAAATAGGTCATTCAGTCCAGATGGCTTGCTAATTTATTTGAATAGGCAAAGGTAATGCTACATGGTTTCAATGCATACTGATAGACTGGCTCTGTCAGTTTTAGCTTTATTATGTTATTAGTAAGTGGCACTTTAGATATCCCACTCCCTCTTCCTGGTTTACATGAGTGGAGATTGTTCCATTGAAGTACCACTTAGGCAACCAGAAGTCTGAGAGATGTTTCTAGAGCAGTATTTTGTAATCTCTGCTGTACAATACAGATAGTGAGGAGCTTTAAAAGACCCCAAAGCCCAGGCATCACCACAGCCAGTTGCAATGACATTGCTAAGGCCAGGACCTTGGCAACAGTATTTGTTAAAGTCTCATAGTTGACTCTTAGGAGAGGCAGTTGAGATTGAGAATGACTCTTAGATGTGAGTTCTGGATCAGATTAAGGCAGGTAACCAAAGTTAACTAGCAGCAGTCAGACAGGAAGAAGAATGGAACCTGGGAGACAAAACTTCCCAGGGCTTCCCAGTAAGGACTAACCCGCTACAAATCTTATTGTTGACATGTATCATAGTTGGGCTTAGACCCCCCTTGAAGACCACCAGCCCTCTGTAATTTGTGTCAGCTTCTCCTTTTCTCTTCTGCTCTAGGTAGAACATTAAAGCTACTCTTAGGCTAGCAAATATTTAAGTCAAAGCCAAGTAAATGGACTCGTATTGTAAAGTCCAATAAGGAAGAAACAAAAGATTGTGAAGACACTAGAATGGAGTGTCTGGAGTTGGGAACTAGAGCAGAGACAAGAGGGAAAAATAGAAGCACATACACAATGAAGCAAATAGGCTAGGAGGACACAGCTCCTTTGTTGGGGCAGAGCCATCTTCACATTGCTAGATGGGCCGAGAGGGGAGAGATGGGAGATGGCACATGACATATTTTGAAATAGAAACCAATACCTAAGCAAGTAACAAAAAAAAATGTCTAACAAATTGCTTCTACATTTTTTAAAAATAGTAGATAATGATATATTACTATGTATTTAGGCAAAGAATATTGTTCGCTTCTGAGAAAAAATCCAAACACTTTAATATCTCATTAAAAAGGCACACCTTTGGGAGAAGGTGACTTGAGTTCACCTTGATGTTATACCTTGATATTATTCTTCCCAAGGTGCATTGAATGTTAGGTGTAAATGTGTTATACATTAAAGATATATAAGGGGCTCTGTAGGCTGATTCAACACCCACTTTTGTACTTTATTTCTTTGCTTTTCTCCCCCTAACCTCCCTTTTTTTGTGCCCACCTTCTCTTTTTTTCCTCTCATTTTTCCCTTGTCTTTTGCATTTCCTAGGTTTCCTGCCTTCCCTGGCCTCTCCCACTAGCAGAACAGCCTACCTGGCAGCTCTCATACTAGGTTCTCTCCTTGATTCCACTTCATCAAAACCACCTCTTCTTGCCACTTGTGTCTGTTCTTCAGTTTTCAATCTTAGTGTCTCCTAGGAGGCTTTCCCTAAACTGTGTGACCGCATTTCTCTGCTGTCTCCATAAGGCCCCCTGTGAAGCGTGAAGCTTGAAGCTGTGGCCAGATTTCTCTGGGACTCCTTGCAGTGACATACTCAGTGAAGCTTTGTTTAACATTTGTAAGAAAAGAGTCACTGAAGCCCTCCATGTTTGGAGAAAACTCCTGCTTGTCTAAGGAGGCCTACAGAGTAGCTGGATGCTGTCTGAACTTGATGTCTACAAATCCCACTGGAGAGTTTAATTATTTCCTCTCCTTGATTTTCTTGCTTTGAATCCGATAGACCAGCCCCTTATTCTGTCTGCTTTAGCTGACAGATTCTGTTAAGAATTTCTCTGGGCCTAATTACCTTGATGCTTCATTTTCTGTATCTTGTCAGTGGGGAAAATGGCATGGCTTTAGGTATTAGAGGTTGATGGTAGCGCCTATGTTTATTTTGCCTCTGCTTCTCACCCTTTGCTGCTATAGGACCTCTTGCTTCTCTGCCTTCAGTCTGCCATTTTGTCTGTTCCCCCTTAAATGAAGATTGTCACCTTAATGTTACGGTTTGAGGTGGGTGGAGAAAGTACAGAACATCTCAGAATCTCTAGAGGTGAATAACACTTTGAAAACTTTTTCACTATTATATTATTATCATATAGTATAGAAATAAACAAGCAAAAACTTGCTGTTTTCTTTTTGTTAAGTTATGCTCCAGTGACTTAATATTGGCTAAATGCAAAACTTTTAAGATAACTTAGTTTTCTCAAAACGGGGTTAATAGCACTAGTGTTCAGTGAAAAATTCCTTACTGGGTTCACATTTACAAAATAAATTGCTGAATCTTTAGTATGCAATTGAAGCACCCCTTCGATACACACACAAGTGCAGACACACACAGTATGACTCCGACATAATTTTTTATCATATTCCTATGTGCCAACTTATTTTTTTAAGTAAGTACAACATATATTTTAATGCTTAAGGAGACTTTGCTTGTTTTCTTTCTCCTCAAATGACTTCTTTATTATCACCACTCCTGATAATATTTTTTCTATTCTTTCTTATTTTAATGCAAAATTTCTAACAGATGTAAGGGCAGAGAGAATAATATATGACTAATCTTTTTTTATCTATCTACCCATATTTTTTTCCTGGAGTATTTTAAGAGAAATACCAAATGTCATATCATTTTGCTTGTAATTCTAAAAGTTAAAGATAACTAAATATTAAATACTTTTGTCAATTACCTCATATCATTTAATATTTACTTCATGCTCAAATTTTTTCAATTGTTTCAATAATGTCTTTTTACAATTCATTTATTTCAGTCAAGATGCAATGTCCATAATTAGGATTTGGTTGATGTGTTTCTTAAGTCTCTTTTAATATACTTCCACTTACCACCCTACCCCTTTTTAATGTCCTTTAGTTTTTAAATAAATCAACTCATTGGCCTTGTATAATGTTCTATCTTCTGCATTTGGTTGCTCAATTCCTTATGGTACTACTTATTATTAAGTCCTTTTTTTTGCCTGTATTTTTGGCATATTGGGAGTTAGACCTATTCAGAGGCTTGATTTGGATTCGAGCACAATTGTTTTAGGGAAGAATGCTTTACAGATGGCCTTGTATACTACATCATTTAGAAGACCCACAATGTCTTCTGTTCTCCTTTAGTGATACTGAGGCAGGATATTTCCCTGACCACTTCGTGAGACTGGTGAAGGGGCTACCTCATGTACTTAGCCCGCAACTTTCAACTCCTCGTGGGAGGGCACGTACGAGCAAATGAATTGGGAACTGGAGTGCACAGGCGCTGGAATTGGTTGGCCACTTTTTCGCTGGCAGGGGCGAACTCCGCTCACTCAGACCCGCTGCTGGGCTCCACACCTCACGGGAGGGAGCACGCAAATGAACAGCTGCGGGAGCTGGGGTGAGTGCTTTCGAGCCTCTGCAAAAGCAAACTCGGTGGTGACTGTGGGGAAGCATCTGGGGGGTGCTCGCGACTTTTGAAGCCCCAGAGGGAGTGGCACAGTGCTCTTTTAGCTCAGCCATCCACGGAGGGCTTAAGTGTTAACAGCTCAGGGGGCTCTCTACCTTTTTGTGTGAGGCGGTTGCCTCCCGCCAGCAAGGGCAAAGGGCAAGTATGACAGCCTTTTGCATCCACACTCGTGGTTCCCGAGTTCTTGTCCAGTGTCCAGGAGAACTGAGGTCTCACGAACTCGTTGAAGAATGGTAAATGCAGAGGATTGTATTGCCAATAGAGGTGGTTCTCAGCCGGAAGGGGAGCTGGAAAGGGGACAGGGCGGGAAGGTAATCGTCCCCTGAAATCCAGCTATCTCTGGCCAGATTCTTCTCCGAGGTCATGCTGTCAAGCTGTCCCTCCGAGGTCAAGCTGCCCCTCTGAAGTCAAGCTGTTTCTCTCTGACGTCCAACTGCAGTCTCTAACATCCAGCTGCTGCTGCTTCTCTCTCTGCAGCTAAGTTCGGGGTTTTTATAAGCCCAGGATGGAGGGTGGGGCGGGCCATGGGTGGTTTTGGAAAAGGCAACATTCAAGAAGGAAAACAAGGATGTAAGTTCTCACTTTGGACCACGGTTTCAGGTTTTTCGGCTTGAAAGTGGGGCCTTCGCTGGGACCCTTTTCAGCCCAGAATTTCCCTGCCTCCTGTTCCTATCAATATTAAGATTGATCTGTGGGCCGGGTGTGGTGGTTCACACCTGTAATCCCAGCACTTTGGGAGACTAAGGCAGGAGGATCACCTGAGGTCAGGAGTTCGAGACCAGCCTGGCCAATATAGTGAAACCCTGTCTCTACTAAAAACATAAATAAAAATTAGCTGGGCATGGTGACTCATGCCTGTAATCTCAGCTACTTGGGAGGTTGACACACAATGATCCCTTGAACCTGGGAGGCGGAGGTTGCAGTGAGCTGAGATCTTGCCACTGCACTCCAGCCTGGGTGACAGAATGAGACCCTATCTTAAAAAAAAAAAAAAAAAATCAGTGGATTCAGGAGATTTCAGCCTGATGATCTCATTATAACTTTTCCTATTAACCTTTCTTTCACTTAAAGGTTTTAGCAGCCTTTAATGTTTGCCTAGTTCCTTTATTTCATCAGGGGTTGTAAAATGGTGACTCTTCTTTCATTCTGTCTGCATTTATTAGCTGTCATTTTCTAAAAATAACTTTCTCTTGTCTGTGATTTAACTGCCCAGAAATACATTTTGTTTAGGATAAAAAGAACAAGTGCTTTATTTTTTCCTTTTACTGATTCATTTTCAGAATGGTAAGTTGGTACTTATCAACCTCCAAGACGACTGATGAATTTTTGTTAAAATTTTATTATAAATTTCTAAATCCCTACATGTTTAATGTGTTTAAATCCACTGCAGTCATTATTATTTTTAATCTGCTATCATAATTCAAAACACAGCTTATAAAGCCTGTCTAAATTTTCTTGTCTGATGGGGATACAAGGCAACATAGCAAAGATCCTCAAGATAACCTGTGTGTTAGCCTATGGGGAGTAAGGGATGATGGTTTTATATTAGCCAAAATGGGCCTATATGTGGTAAAGAGGTATTGGTAAGGTTATAGTAAAAGACAATATATGTAGGGGTGCTCATTGTAAAATTCTTTTGACTTTGCTATAAGTTTGAAATTTTACAGTATATAATTGGACAAAGTAAAAAGAGGAGGAATGTGGTTTTAAAAGGTGAACACATGGAAAGTTACAGCACCACACAGGGAAAAATGGAGTTAAGGAATTTCTAGATTTTGTATGTAAAAGGTGATATATATTATATCTTTATTAGTGCAATAAAATTTTTAACAGTGGCACTCAGACATCTACAATTTCTGTTGACCTCTGATATGTAATATTTTTCTCAAATTAAATCAAGACTATTTAGCTATGTAGGGATAAAAGAATCTTGATTTATTTGAGAAACACATCGGGAAAAGTTATGATGAACTTTAATGGAAAACACACTTGTATAGAAGCCTGGGCATAAGATTGAAATTGATCATCACATTGTTTGTTTAGAAAAGAAAACATAACATTCAAAGAATATGTTGGAAGCATTGGATTTCTTCACATGAGAACACACACATTGAAAATGATGAGGCTTGGATGAAGCACAAATTACAGACTGCTTTTTTTTTCCTTGAAAGTGTTGAGCTTTAAAAATATACATATATTATTGGATATACTAAAAGTTAATTTGAATACTTCTGCGTGGAGAATACTTTTTGGAAAAAGATACAAAATAACAAAGACTTAAAAAATATACTAATGACCAGACTTTAAAAATAATTCTACAAATGGAAAAATGAAGTGACAGACAATTTACAGCAAGCCAAATAGGCAGATTTTAGGTGGTAGCCTATCACTGCCAGCATGGGTGGTCTCCCATTTCCCAGAAAAGGGAAACAATGAGCTTTGTGATAAAGGCGTGATGTACTCAGCACCCAAGGGAACTTTGAGGTATGGAGGGAAAGGAAGAAAGGGGGGCAACTTTTTTAAAAGTCATAGAAGGGGGTCAAAAATTAATAGAGGAAACTTTGCAAAGTTATATAAACCAACCCATTTACCCCTAAGAAAAACCACACCTAAATTCTTCTGGAAAGATTACAATCTTACCCATTTTTAAAGACCTCCTGTGAAGGACTTTCCATTGCCTTGCTTTAGTATTTAACAAACTTCATTCTCAGGAATACTGTCCTTGTCTATGTTAAATCCTCAGTGATACTGCCAAGACCTTTGTTTGTTCTCATAATACTCAAACCGGGAAGGAGGACACCTGAGGAGCTGCTTCAAGAGCTCTCTCTCAGTCCCTTTTAGCTTCCCAACCCTACCCTACTCTCACGCTGTTTTCTCTATATTTCTTATCTCAGCTTCTCTTTTCTTTCCTCCCCTCCTCTCCCCTCCCCTCCTCTCTTTTCTTGAGACTGAGTCTTGCTCTATTGCCCAGGCTGGAGTGCAGTGGCACTGTCTCAGCTCAGTGCAATTTCCAACTCCCAGATTCAAGTGATTCTCCCGCCTCACCCTCCTGAGTAGCTGGGATTGCCAGCATCCGCCACTATGCCTGGCTAATTTTTGCATTTTTGGTAGAGACAGGGTTTCATCATGTTGGCCAGGCTGGTCTCAACCTTCTGACCTCAAATGATCTGCCCGCCTGAGTCTCCAAAACTGCTGGGATTTACAGGCATGAGCCACTGTGCTCAGCCCTCAGTTTCTTTAAGGCAGGGATTGAAAGTGACTTTAGAGTTCAGGAAGATAATATACAACTTGTAAAATTTAAGACTGCAGAGAGAGGTGGCAAAGTAAAGAATCCAGTACTATATTCTAAAGACATTTGATTATATATTCATAACTCATTAAATGCACTGATTAGGCCAAGTTGAATCTGACTTTGGGCTGAATTCTGCTTGAGAGCTGCCTATTTCTAGCCTTTGCTTTATACCATTTCTAAAAGAGTAAGGCAGATCACAATGTGGCAGTTGCCTGTGTATACAAGTGAAAAAAACAAGGCTTAGTTTAGCTCTGTTGAAAGACAGTTCTTGTCTGTATTCTCCAGTGCAATCAGCACTCTTATTATTGTCATAGAGTTTCCTCTGGATACTATATATATATATATATATTCTGTAGGAGATATTAATATATACATTAAATGAAAGATGACCCCAATTATCTTTGCCTCCCAGTATTCATAGCCTTGTGTGCTAACCCTGTGACTAGCAGAATACAGTGGAAGTGATGGTGTGTTTCTTCTGACACTAGGTCGTGTGAGTCATTGCAACTTTCACCTCTGTCTCTTAAATCACTTGCTCTGGAGGAAGCTGGCAATCATGCTGTAAAGACACTCAAACAGTGTTGTGCAGAGAAACTGAGGCCTCTAACCGACTTGCCAGCCTAATGAGTGAGCCACCCTGGAAATGGATCTTCTAGACCCAATCAAGCCTTCAGATGACTGCAGGACCAAATGACATCTGACTGCAACTATATGAGTGACTCCAAGTGAGAACTTCACACAAGAGCCCTTCCAGAGTTCTTGATCGGCAGAAACTTGAGAAATCATGAGTGCTTGTTGTTTTAAGCCACTAAGTTTCAGGGGTGAATTAGTTGGCAGCAGCAGATGACAAAACAGAATTGGTAGACAGAGTTGTTGTACATTCATGACTACAGAGATCTGTCACTTAAAGTAAGAAGATCAAACTTGGTGACCCGTTCCTTTCAGTTTTTTCTTTTTTTTAGCAATGGGAAAGGAGATGTGTCTTTCCTCAGGAATGTAGAGCCAGGATTCATACAGAAAGTGATTTTTATATGTAATATTAGTTTTTAATGGTAGTTCAATAATAGCTAATATTGGTTAAACTTAATGGCAGTTCAACAATAGCTTAATGTTAATATTCGTTTTTAGTGGTAGTTCAATAATAGGTAATATTAATTGAACTTTTACCATTTGGCAGCACTATGCTAAGAACTTTACCGGAGTTGTCTTCAAATGATTCTTATAGTAACCCTACAAAGTAGCTACTGTTACTATATCTCAGCAGTTTATTGCAAGAAAGCTAAGGAGCTGTTGAAACAAGCTGATGTCTAAGTAGCTATGATTTGAAAAAATATTATAAAATTTCCCTGCTCGAAAATACCTTTACAAATCAGATATCACAGTTGCTTAAATTTCATGAATATGAGCCTTAAGCATTTTCAAAATTATCTCTAAACAGGGTACTCAGTCCATTAATGAGTACATGTTTAGCAGGTGTGTTTTTCTACCTCTTCTGGTGAAAGATTTTATCTAGTGGCCAGCCATGAAAGTGAGCCTCACAGATCTAGGACTGTGAGGAGCCCAGCTGTGGTGCTACGAACTCCATACCTGTCTGCATGGAGGCCATGCTTCCCATGAGTGGTTCCTGGCCAGTGATGGAGTGACAGGGTCACTTACCCAGGCCAGTTCCTGCCGGCTGCAGGACTTCTGTGATGGTGGATTCCCCCATGGCTCTGCTCATCTCTCAGATGAATAAGTTCTAGAGATCTAGTTTACAGCACAGTGACTATATCTAATAATACTGTGTTGTCTACTTAAAATTTGATAAGAGAGTAGATTTTAAGTGTTCGCTACACATACACACACACACACACACACACACACACACATAACTATAGGTGGCAATAGAAATGTTAGTTAATTTGACCACAGCAATCATTATATAATGTGTACATATAATCATGATGTTGCACACCCTGAATATATATAATTTTTGTCAATTAAATATTTTAAAATCAAACAACAATAACAAAAACTGCACTGCAGTCAAGACACTTCTACCCTCCCTTTTCCTTTCATCTCTCATTTACCTGTGATCAGACTGCATCATGGTTTGACCAGCCCCCAGTCCCTTATCCCTCCCCATCTTCTCCTCAAAGGAGGAAATGTTGCCTGATATAGTTTGGCTGTGTCCCCACCCAAAGCTCATCTTGAATTGTAGTTCCCATGATCCCCACTGTCGTGGGTAGGACCCAGTGGAAGGTAATTGAATCATGGGGGTGGGTTTTTCCCATGCTGTTCTTGTGATAGTGAGTAAGTCTCACGAAATCTGATGGTTTTATAAAGGACAGTTCTGCATACATGCTCTTGCCTGCCACCATGTAAGATGTGCCTTTGCTCTTTCTTCACCTGCTGCCATGATTGTGAGGCCTCCCCAGCCATGTGGAATTGTGAGTTCATTAAATAGCTTTTTCTTTATAAATTAGCTGGTCTTGGGTATTTCTTCATAGCAATATGAAAACAAACCAATACATTGCCTTAATAAATCTCTTTCACAGCTAGTCCTGTCTTGGAATCTGCTTCTTAAAGGGCCTGAACTAACATGTTCTGGTATTGCGTGAAGCATCTATGATCACAGAGTGACAAGAAAATAGCACAAGCAAACCTATGAGGACTTGAGATAATTCGAAAGCTAAGTAACCTGTGGTATAATTTTGCTTTAGAAAAGCTGGCACTATACAGAATCAAAAAGATTATTATGAGGAGGTCAAATGGAGACCTATTACTAACAATAGAAGTGTTGACTAGAAAAATGAAGATGCATAAGGATGAATATGTGTGGTATTCTGACTGGTGGAGGTGGTAGATTTATTCTTTATTTAAAATAAAGAATACCCATGGGTTGCAGATGCTTTTGGTTCTCTTCTTCACCTCCCCTCAGCCCACCTCTGATTTTAGCTGCAGCAGGGGCAGCAAGGTCTGGGCAACCTTGGACTCATGCTGACAGCACCCCACCTCAAGCACATGCCAGGAGTGCTATCTAAAATCCTAATTTAGACTGGGCACAGTGGCTAATGCCTGTAATCCCACCACTTTGGGAGGCCGAAGTGGGCGGATCACCTGAGGTCAGGAGTTCAAGATGAGTCCAGCCAACAGAACGAAACCCCATCTCTATTAAAAATACAAAAATTAGCCAGGGTGGTGGTGCGCACCTGTTATTCTAACTACTTGGGAGGCTGAGGCAGGAGAATCACTTGAATCCAGCAGGCAGAGGCTGCAGTGAGCTGAGATCGCACCACTGCACTCCAGCCTGGGCAACAGACTGAGACTCCATCTCCAGATTAAATAAATAAATAAATAAATAAATAAAATAAAAATAAACCCGAATTTAATTCGGTTTTGTATTTTACTGGTGCCACTAGCCAGAGCTTTTCCTGAAGCCATAGGGGCCTCTTCAGCTCAGCAGTGTGAGGGATTAATTGTGCCCAGGTAACCCTGCATGCACTGAGGGAGGGCAGTAGATGTCTCTCAAGTAGAGAGTGTGTGCGCACTATTTCTCAGAGGTTCTGGCAGCCTCGTCCCTGCTGCCTACAGCAGCCATTGTAATAGCAGACGCCTGTGCTGGCCTCTTGCCTTCTTTACCTCCCTGGTCCTCCACTCCTGCTTCCTGTGAATGCCCTTTAAATAAATCTCATTTCATGTCATGAGATCTATATTTAGGGGCCAAATTAAGACAATATATATATGGATAAAGGCAAGCGTCAGCAATCTCTTTCCCCTAAAATAATTTTAAGTAGCCAGAAATTTGAAAAATGAGTCCAGTAATAAATGGTTACTTAATTTCACAAAGACATAATTTCAGATTCTAAGTAAATAGAAATCTTAGTCAATTTACTTTTTGGGAAAGGCAATTTTCCTTATTTGACTGTAAACAAAATCAACTACTTATTTGCTCATATTAACTTATGATAAAAACATTTTCTCATGCAAATAATAAATCACTAGCATGTATGAAGTGAGCAACTGAAGCTAATCAAATCCATTTTCTAGTGTGTATATACTTTAAAGGCAATAATAGTTTTGTTTAAAGAAGTAATGAAAACATAATTTTTATATGGATATCCATAGTAGATTTGGGAAGTTTGTGATTATTAGTTCTCAAGTACTTCTGGTCATCAATATAAATATTGTGATAATATTCAAGAGTTACATTCGTTTTTTGGCAGTAGTTTGCATTTCATCAACCACAGATTTCAAGTACCTTTAGACCCTGTGAGGTTCTGCATAAAATAATCAATCATTCCCTTTTGGCTGTTTGGCAGAGACAGCCAATGACTTGTTCTGTCATGAACTGAATTAATATATATTCATGAGGCACAGAGAAACACTTCATTGTTTCAGACTGTTTTGTTATTTTAGAATAAATCACAAAGGCAGCATCCCACTCATAGCTGGTAGAGAAATATTTATCCTATGATCCTCACCTTTATGATTTGTAATGTTTTAACTTGCACAGTTTAGCCCACATGTTTTTTTTTAAATAGTAAATCTCATGCTTTTAAAAAAGTACTGTGTCTCTGTTAGCTTTTATCAGCAAAATTTGAAAACATTAAAAACTGAAATAAAATGCATTCCTAAGTCAGAATGATTTAATTTTCACAGACTGAGGGATGCATGGCAAAATGATAAACTTAGTACAGGTAAGTATTGTTAAAGCTCCCAAATTCTATCAATCCCAAACTTGATGGTCCGTCATTTATTTGTGAAGACCTTTCAAGAATCAGTTGTAATTGCAAAATTTTTATGCTGCCAGGATATCTGTGTGAACCTTCCATAGGACAACCATGGCACACACAGCACGAAAAAAAACTTGCTGGAAAGCTATTTTAGCACCTCTGTTAAACAGAAAAAAAAGGTGAGTATTCCTATTTCAACCTATCTAA
Organism: Cacajao melanocephalus; assembly: GCA_963573385.1. Taxonomy (NCBI): domain Eukaryota; kingdom Metazoa; phylum Chordata; class Mammalia; order Primates; family Pitheciidae; genus Cacajao; species Cacajao melanocephalus. The sequence continues at coordinate 154,398 of CAUYLG010058044.1, forward strand.
CTTTCTCACTTTGTCTGCTTTTTCTAATCAATGTTATCATCTGCTGGCAAAATCTTGTAAAATTCAGAAAGCTAAAATCTAGGGAAATGAAACCCAGGGACAACAACTTCCAGAAACGGAAAAGCCATTGAACATTCTCTATCACCACCAAAGTGGTTCTCAGACAAGACAGTTTATTGGATCTTCCCTAAGAATTATGTTTTCAGCAACAATACTTAAACATTTACTGTCTTGGATGGTAACAATGGCTATTTGTTTAGATGGCACCGTGCCTATTTAGAACTTAGTAAAATTCTTGCCATAGAGATCAACAACGTTTAGGAGGACAAACATTAACATAAACACGGCTCCCCACGAAGTTGGAGTTAGATTCCTTGGGTTTGAATCCTAGCCCTGGATACATTAGGTAGTTAACTCAGACAATTTATTTTATTTTAACCCTAGGTTTTCTCATCTGTAAACTATAGATAATAGTGTATACTTCACCATTATGGGAATATGTGCTAGCATAGAGTAATTATAAATTTTAGTTATTTTTTATTATTATCAATCAGTGTGCTTAACTGCAAAAAATAGAACCCATCCTGGCTAGATTAATCAGAAGAGGAATTTATCAAAGGAGCCAGGTGACTTATAAATCCTGGGGGTGGGAGGGACAGAGAGTCGGAGTTAGCAACGGCATAAAAACAACAATGCCTAAGTCATATTGTGGCGGCTGCAGAGTGACACAGACAGTGGAGCTCACACAAGAACTACATAAGTTGTAGGGCTTAGTGCAAAACGAAAATATGGGTCCACTTGTTCAAGTAGAATATTTCCATTGAAGGTACTAAAATATAAAGCTCTTTCCTTTTTCTGCAGTCTTTCTCAGCTTTTCACGGTTTTTTTTTCTTGCCATTTCTTGTTATTCTATGTGAAAAAAATTAAAATTAATAAATTTTTAATTTAAAACATTTGGGTATGAATTTTATCATTTATCTTTATATCAGTTTTAAAGATGTCAGTTTTAAATGGAAATATAAAAACATTTAACTCATATGCAGAATTACAGAAATTACCATAATTCATAGATTATAGCTTGTATGAGCATATGCACTTTGTTTTTACAAGGAGAGTAGAACACTGTGGCTTTTATTTCACTTCTTGATACACACTCGTTCTGCCAACACTCTGTGCCTCTGGCATACTGGTGAGAAAGGAAGAACTAAAAAGAAAGGAGCTAGCTAGGCTTGTCCAGTCTTTCCATTTCCTTCTGTGTCATCATTTTCAGTGTAAGTGGTTGGTAACACAGGAAGAAAAGATATGATATACTTGTTCGTGTTTCTTGGAAAGACACGGTGTTGTTTACTCTGTTATAAGTAACTTCTGGTTTAAAAAGGAAAGTTTCAGCGTCCCCCACTGCCATTCTACTTACTCAGTAATAGATACTACACGTTTACTTTGTACTTGCTTTGAGCCTCACTGAACTCCCGTACATTGTGGGTTTACTGGAATGCTATGCTCATGGGTCAGTAAATGTTATATGCAAATGGGCAGCAAGGGATGGGGGGTGGATACACTCAGTGTGCAAATTATCACATTCAGCAAAATCTGGTTGGGGTGTGCCTTGGAAGATTTCATTTTTAACCAAGAAAGGCATATATTTACTGTCTGGATATTTCTTTCCTAAAAAGTAAATGCTAGTGTCAGAAAATGCACATATTTATTCTGCTTAAAGAAATATGTACAGGCTGCATGAGACTAAGTAGAAGAAACATATACTGTATATTAATTTGTCATTGTCCTGTTATGTACAAAGAGCATGAGGACAAAAGTCATCTGACATAGCCTGTTGTATTATCATAATCCAGAATTTTAAAATGCCTATTGGCAAAATTCACAAAAGCTTAAGCCATCTGTGTTATCCTATAAAGTGAATTTGGTAGAGAGGTATACTTCGTCACTCAGTTCTTGAGAACCTTTTCTGTGACCTGTCATCAATATTCACCTTCAATGGACGCTGATGAGTCCAACTAATATCAAGAAAGGGCTTTCCTCAAGTAACTGAAACCGACTGTATAAATTCCCTGTGATAGACAGTGTGTTATGAATTTCTGAAGTTCATTTTCAAACTCTTCTTTAATTCTATTTTAACTTTGTATTATTCTTGTTGTTCTCTATCTTTAAAGACAGGTTTATTTTCACGACAAACAGGTTTCACTTTATCAGATATGTTATCCAAATAACTTACGTGAAAAATTTCCTGGCTATCAGATGCTCATATATTCATCTGTCTTCCTTTGTTTTATTTTTGTTTGTAAAAGTAAAGCCCTTACATTCTGAATCTTATAAGAAAATTTAAATTACACAAGTCAGAAATACATAATTGTTTTCATGATAGAAATAACATTGGTAAATCGGCTTCTATTTCTTCCTTAATATTTATCAATTTAGATGATTTGGATGAAATTATAAGTATACTAAATGAATACTGATAGTCTTCTTTGTGATTTTTTTCTGATATGTTTTTCATAATTCATGTAAGCAACTTATTGCTCAATAAATATTTATTCGAATGAATGACTCTTAAACCATTCTAATAAATATGTTGGCCCAATTCATAAGAGCTAATAGATTCAGGTAAAGAAACTTCACAAAACTTGATTTCTCATTTTGGGTTACTAGCATTTTCAATTCAAATTTAAGAAGGTTTATAAAGAGATTAAATCAACCATTTTGAGGAAAAAGCAAGAAGCTTCCACTAGAAAAGTGGTTGTTAGGGTTCTTTTCCAGACTGAATCATGAGGTTATTGAGCACAGCCTGGGGCAAAGTTCACTCATTCTTCCCTTTGTCCTTAGCAATAAAAAATTCAGCTGGGTTCATGGTGGCCTGGATCAAAGACTACATTTTCCAGACATTCTTACAGCTAGCTGTGGCTGTGGGGCTAATTTTTTTTTTTTTATTGTGACTAAATTTTAAATTCAACGATATGTTAGCACAAGTAATGTCTGCCATTCAGTTTGTATTAGTCAAGTCATGAGAATAAAAATTAATCTTAAACAAGTCACTATGATTCTGGTTTTGTATTGCATACAGCTAAAGCTTCATTCTAAACCATTAAATTCCCAAGATAGAATGTCTTTAGGGACAAAAATATGGTAAAGATTAGTTAATTTTGCAGTGAAATAAATTAATGTAAGATGAGAATATTTGGTTTCTGTATATATACATGAATACATGTGTGTATATGTGTGTGTTTGTATGTGTATTTTTATGAGTTATAAGAGTTAAGAACCTTTCTTACAAAATAATTTGCTTCAACTCTTCCTGGTTTTGGTGCCCCAATTTCCTGAGGTATCAAGAACTTGCCTAGTACAGTTCTGGCCTTCAGGATCATCTGGCTGGTACTCCAGCCCCCTGAAGAATATACTATATGTTCAGCACTGAGGTTGCTGCAGTCCCATATGTGCTGGGGAGATTGCAAAAATCTTCAACAAAATGAGGCAGAGTATAATCAAAATAAAAGAGTGTGATACATAGCAAATACACTTCTTTCTCAGCCTTCTGATCATAAAGCCAAACTATTATTTTCCAGATACTATGAGATCTGCTCACTACAACTGATCTCCTCAATCTGTTAGTATGCAAATTAGAAAAATGTGCCCCTTATCATCTGTTTGAAAATTGTCATAGGAACCTGATTTTATTACAACCAAGCATTTCTTTGCTATCTACTGGAAAGATGTATGTATGTATGCATATATGTACGTATGTATCTATCTATCTATTTCGGCAGTATAAATGGCCAACTTTAGACTTGTTCAGTGTACTGCATGCACAACTGTACAAGGCAAGCTGTGTATAATCACAGGTGGAAATTGTGGGTTAAGAAAAGTGATTTATAGCTCTCTTTAATTTGCACTAAAATTAGACAATTAAAGAGAAGTGATTAAGTTTGGAAGAACTTCTGACAAAGAAGTTTCAAGTCATCACTATTTAAAAAGCAGCACAAGATACTGAAATGTTTGACAAGGCAACAGACTGCTCAAGAGTATGCAAATATATGCTAGAGACCATAAATAAGAAACATGATTCGATGGAATTTGTGGCAAATGAAAGTTGGATGTCCATTAAAATTAAGTACAATTATGGTAGAGTCCAATTTTAATACAATAAGGTTGTGGAGGCTTAAGGCTAGGCTGAAGTGTTTACAGAGATGGAAAAAAAATTAAAAGATTGAGAAGCATTAGCTTTAACATTCCACTGTGCTTATACTTTTACCAGCTATAGAAGTGGCATGCCAGTTTTCTTGAAAAAGAAAATACAAGGTTTCATTTTCTACTTAATCATGATTTGCACAAAAATCTCAAGACAAATTATTAAGTAAAGAAAGATACAAAATAGTTAATACAAATTACAGGATCTTATATAGGATATGTAAACAATTCATGTGTCTATACACGTATAACATTTCTGAAAAGATCTCCAGCCAAAGTTTAACAGGAGTTATTTAGTGATATAAAGTATTTTACTTATTTGCCTTTTCTAATTTTTTTTTACAGGTAGTATATTTTGTTTTGGAACTTAAATAATTTTGGTTATAAAAAAGACTAATAAGTAAAATGTCAATGTGCTCACATATATTGGACCCCAGTATTCTCCATTCCTAATGATACAACCAATAGGATACATAACCGGGAATGCCCTGTATTTCCACATGCCTAGAAACCCTGAGAATTTCCTACTAAATTCAAAGTCTGTTTAGGGAGACAGAAAAAATCTTGGCAAAAGCAAACTCACAGCGTCTTTTATTTGGTTCTATATTTATTTTCACTGACTCAGTGAGCAATATATTATTTTCATAATTAAAATACTCAAAGTAGGTTTTTTAGTTAAGAAAAGTTACAAAGATTCACTATTGTCTTGTTTTTTTTTTCTTTCTTTTTTTTTTAAAGATGGGGTCTCACCATGATGGCCAGGCTGGTCTTGAACTCCTGACCTCAGGTGATCCACCCACCTCGGCCTCCCAAAGTACTAGGATTACAGGTGTGAGCCACCACGCCCGGCCAACTATTGTCAGACACTACATAAAATCCAGATATCCATTGGGGTACTAATTAAATGAATTATAGCAAGGATACATTATGAGATACAATATAGAACTTAAAGGGAATGAAGTTGACTTTCTTTATATGTTCTGTACAAATTATTCATAGTTGTTACCTCTGAAGAAGGAAAAGTATTTGTAAGGGAGTAAGGTGAAGGTGGAATTTAACTTTTGAATTCATAAGCTTCTTTTTGTTTTAATGGTATACAAAGAATATGCAGTCAGAAATTACGTGTACTGTTTGTGTGTGTGTGTGTGTGTGTGTGTGTGTGTGTGTGATATATGACAAAAGTGAAAGAGAACTCGAGAAATTTCAGTTTGGTTATGTTGCCTGTGAAAAATGTCTTTAGATTTTTTTCCCCTAGATTTGACTCTTGGTTCAATAACTTGCTAGCTGTTGATAATGGGTAAGGTTCACACATTACTTGAAAAGTGTAGGTTATAATGCAACCTTGCAGGGTGACTGCTAGGATTATAGATAATATCACCAGAGCATTTATGTGCTGTTGCCTGATACATTAGAGGTACTCAACAGATCGTTGCTATTATTACTGAAATTGCTTTCAGAATGTAGAAAGCTGGAATGAAATCTCTTTGATATATGAGGTTTATAATTTCATTATGTCAGGCAAAAGTTATAATGGAGAAAAAGAGAAAGTTTGATAGGAAAAAATGTAAAGAATATTTTAAATAAGTGTATTTTGTAACTGAATTCCCTGAAGTTACTGTTAAAATATGTTTTATTACATAACATTATGGATCACATAGACAACATGATGAAAGAGTTCTATTCGTAATGGAGAAAGCAATAATAACTAATACAAGAAAAACAGGAAAACTTTTTTAAAAAATCAGTAAACTGGCCAGGCATGGTGACTCATGCTTGTAATCCCAGCACTTTGGGATGCTGAGGTGGGCAGATCACTTGAGGCCAGTAGTTTCAGACCAACCTGGTCAACATGGTGAAACCACATCTCTACTTAAAAAAAAAACTTAGCCTAGACTAGTGGTGGTTGCCTGTAATCTCAGCTACTCGGGAGGCTGAGGCACCAGAATCGCATGAACTGAGATTGTGCCACCGCCCTCCAGTCTGGGCAACAGAACAAGACTCTATCTCAAAAACAGACAAATAAACAAATCTGTAAAACTTATATAAAGAAAGGTTTGCTAAGAAATGTATAAGAAGATGAATAAATTTAGAGACACTGTATTTCTAAATGGAAAAACTAAGTACTAAAGTAACTTTTAAAATAGATAGGTTTGGCACTATTTCCATTAAATTTGTCACAGTTTGAATTCTTCAAAGAAAGGCTGAGGTGGAATTTAGCATATAAGACATTGTATTGAGATTGACATCTGAGAAAAGAAGGGAGAAGTCACAAGATTGAGTGGAAGGAAAAGAGAAGATGAGATGCAGACCCAACAAAGCCTCAGCCAAACCAGCAAGGAGGCCCAGGAGCACGTGTTGCCCACCAGAGTCATCCCAGGTCTGCTGAAATGACTGATTCTCTTTATCACCACTTTGCTCAGTTACCTGAGGGAAGTAGCATCAGAAGTGCGTCACCTTGAAGGAGTCAACAGCTGGAAGTTGTCCATGTGCTCCCAGCAGCTGGGCAACAAGCGCTTCTGATGTGGCATCTGGGGGTGCATCTCTGTGTCTACCACATTTTGGGGTGAACTCGACAACATGATTTTAAAGTTCAACAAGCAGGATTAGCAAACACGAAGAGCCAACACATTCTTGAAAAAGGAAAATACTGAGAAGGGCTTTGTTCTGTCCAGTGTTTTTTCTTTTTTTTAAAATTTTAATTTTTGGGATACACATGCAGAATGTGCAGGTTTATTACACAGGTATGCATGTGCCATGGTGGTTTGCTGCACCCATCAACCCGTCATCTAGGTTTTCTGTTTTTGTTTTGAGATGGAGTTTCGCTCTATTGCCCAGGCTGGGTGCACTGGCAAGATCCCGGCTCACTCAACTTCTGCCTTCTGGTTTCAAGTGATTCTCCCACCTCGGCCTCCTGACTAGCTGGGATTACAGGCACCTGCCTCCACACCCAGCTAATTTTCTATATTTTTAGTAGAGACTGGGTTTCACCATGTTGGCCAGGCTGGTCTCAAACTCCTTACCTTGTAATCCACCTGCCTCTGCCTCCCAAAGTGCTGGGATTACAGGAGTGATTCACTGCACCCGGCCTGTCATCTTGGTTTTAAGTCCTGCCATCTAGTTTTAAGCCCTGCATGCATTAGGTATTTGTCCTAATGCACTTTCTCCCCTTCCCTCTCACTGCCTGATAGGCCCCAGTGTGTGAAGTTCTCCTCTCTGCATCCATGTGTTCTCATTGTTCAACTCCCACTTATGAGTGACAACATGTGGTGTTTGGTTTTCTGTTCTTATGTCAGTTTGCTGAGAATGATGATTTCCATCTTCATCCATGTCCCTGCAAAGGACATGAACTAAATCCTCTTTATGGCTGCATAGTATTCCATGGTGTATATGTGCCATAGTTTCTTTATCCAGTCTATCACTGATGGGCATTTGGGTTGGTTCCAAGTTTTTGCTATTGTAAATAGTGCTGCAATAAAGATATGTGTGCATGTGTCGTCTTTATTATAGAACGATTTATAATCCTTTGGGTATATACCCAGTAAAGAGAGTGCTGGGTCAAATGGTATTTCTTATTCCAGATCTTTAAGGAATTGCCACAATGTCTTCCACAATGGTTGAACTAATTTATACTCCCACCAACAGTGTAAAAGCACTCCTATTTCTCCACAGCGTTGCCAGCATCTGTTGTTTCCTGACTTTTTGATGATCACCATTCTAACTGGCATGAGGTGGTATATCATTGTGGTTTTGATTTGCGTTTCTCTAATGTGTTCTGTCCAGTGTTAAAACATGTTTTAAAAGCCTGAGTAATCTCTGGTAGTACCATCATAGGAGTATAATTAAAGTTCAGTGACACAGATGTGAAGGCTAGAAACAGCCATCTGTACACGTAAATATTTAGTGCAGTATTGTGGGGCAACAGGTTTATTTATTTATTGGGATACTGGGAAGATTAAGGCAGTGACAGAAATCATGAACACTAGTGTACTGGCCATTTTCTATACCTCATCTTCATGTGGCTGTCACTTTGCTGATAAGTAGGTTTGCTTAAATTTTTTTTCTAAAAAAAAAAAACAAAAAACTAGATAATTTCATGTCCCCTAAAAATACCCGTAATTTGAAGCAATTACATTGTTGATGCTAGTTCTCCTGGTAAGTCCAGGATATAACCCCAACTATTTAAGATTCATGGCAAAGCAAGGATTTGGCTATTTACTCTGCTGTGACAGGCCTCTATAAGGAGTGTCATCAGTTGCTGTTAAGTCCAGTTAGTAAACCAAGAAAAAGCATCTGCTCCTCTAGTGTGGATCTTTACATTTATATATATTTGGCTAAGTAAATAATAATCATAACATGTGAAGAAGAGTAGGACTATGGAGATCTGTAATTCTCCTGAAACTGAAGTGTTAACTGACAAAAATCAGTGAGAAAAAGTTCATAGACTTTATTTTTAAATTTGCTTAATCATTTGGGAAATATAACAAAAAAGATCACAACCTTGTACTCTATACCAAAAAAGTTAAAGTGTACATACGTATTTATCTGATCCTAGTGATAGAGAAAGCCTTACACCCATTAAACTATAGTCAGAAACCATAAAATATATGAATTACATGTGTGATAATACATACCCATCCCCACACGGAGACATAGACAAACCTTATAGGTAAAAAGCATACACAACTAAGCCTCAAAGCAAAGTCTAAGACAAAGGTTTATGTGTGAGTAGTTTATTTAGAAATATGATCCCAGACAGCAGGAGTGAGTCATAGAAGGAGGGAGATAAGTTAGCAGAAAAAGTTAACAAAAGGATGCATTGTTCCGTTGGCCACCCTCTGTGCGTCAGGTTACTCTAGCCCTAAGGATGTTCTGAGAAGACTCAGAATGCCCACTCAAAGAAATAAAGAAGAAGCTCCATTGTTTCCAGGCCTTAATAGTCAGTGGTGGTAGTGACCAAAGGATGGTGACTCTGCCCTATTTTCAGGTTGCACCAATGAGTACAAGTGAATCTTGGGAGATCTCCTACTGTGAGGTCACGGAAACCCCAGAGCAGAAAGCAGGAAGCATGGGACAGGGGTCTTAAGCAGATGCACTCAGGTTGCCAGGCAAAGCAAGAAGGAAGCTGAACATTGCAACAGTGCCTGGAATAAGAGATGAGACTAGACTGGAGGACTGGGGTGGGCACCAGTGTGCTCAATATAGCAAACCAACAAAAAAATTCATAAGCATAATTAAGCAGTAAATCATCTGAAGAAGTATTTTCTATTTATGATAAAGCATTAATAACTCATAGGATAAATACGGTTTAAAGATGAAGAGGCAAATAAGAAAGAAAAAAAAATCTCGTGATAAACATGAAAAATGATCCCATTCATTAACAATCTCAGAGATAAAAATTAAATACTTAACATGTGTAATCTTCATCTATTTATTTGGCAACTCAGTTAAAAATTATTATTCTCAGTTTTGGGGTGGGTTGAAAGAAATAAGCACTTTCACATATGGCTGAAGACTACCTAATCTGATATTTGTGAAGAACAGCTTGGCATTAATCACAAATGTACTAAAATGAGCACATGCAATAATCAAGTAGTTCTCCATTAAGTTTTTAGAACTCAGAGACAAATCAAAATGTGAAATTTGAAAAACAGCAAATTCGCAGAGGAAATACAAATAGCTAATCAACAAGTGAAAAATGAACAAAATAGAATAATGAGCAAATAAATGAAAATGTAAACACATGACATTTCTTATCTATTAGATTTATTTATTTATTTATTTAAATTAATTAATTAATTTTATTGTTGCCCAGGCAGGAGTGCAGTGGCGTGATCATGGCTCACTGCCCCCTTAACCTTCCAGGCTTAATTGATCCTCCTACCTCAGCTTCCTGTGTAGTTGGGACTACAGGTATGCGCCACTATGCCCAGCTAATTTCTGCATGTTTTTGTAGAGATAGGGTGTCACTATGTTTCCCAGGCTGATGTTGAACTCCTAGGCTGAAGCAGTCCTCCTTTCTCATTCTCCCAAAGTGCTGACATTACAGGCCTGAGCCACTTCACCAAGCACCAAAATTTTTATTGACTAAAATGTTGGGATTTTTTTACATTGGCAATGCTAAATACTGATAAGAGTATGACACACTGCTGGTATATTTCTACAGTAAGCACTGAAAACAATTTAGCATCATATATCAAGCATCATTGCATCAATTTTAAGGAAAATAACAAATATAAATATTTATGCACAAAGATCTTTGCTTAGGTGTAATTTAAATTATCAAGGGAAGAGAGACAATTAAAAAGTGTCTAACTGAAACACAACTATGACATTAAAGTTTAAAGGAAATACTAAAATCATTCCAAGTTAAGTAAGAAACAATAAAAGATAACCCATCATTGCTGCTATATTTTAACATTAGTGGAAAACTTTTAACCAAAGCAATAAATAACAATATATGAAAGAAACAAAAATATACATATTGAAAAGGAAGGAACACAGTTATTAATATTGACAGATGATGTGATTACCACAAAACACTGAGATAATAGAAAAAGTATTAAAAAGTATTATTACTGTGGTCAGTACAAAATCAATTATTGAATTCAAAAGCAGTTCAACAAACATTTGGAATATGTAATGTAGGAAAATCTGATCTCAGCAGCAAGGGGTGTGGTGGCTCATGCCTGTAATCCCAGCAATTCAGGAGGTTGAGGCAGGCAGATCACCTGAAGTCACAGGTTTGAGACCAGCCTGACCAACATGGTGAAACCCCGTCTCTACAAAAATACAAAAATTAGGTGGGCATCATGGCAGGTGCCTATAATCCCTGCTACCCCAGAGGTTAAGGCAGGAAAATTGCTTGAACCTGGGAGGTGGAGATCGCAGTGAACTGAGATGACACCACTGCACTCAGGCCTGGGCAACAGAGCAAAACTCTGTTTAAATAAATAAATAAATAACATGAATAAATAAATGGAATACGTGAATAAAAATAATGGATAGAAAGAGTAAATATTGTCAAGAGTTTATTTAAACACTCTTCCTAATTATCAATTCAATATCATGTCAACAAAATTATCAATGATGCACTTACATAACAGTGGTTATCTCTCAGCGTGTAAAGATTATCTTTAAATTTACTTTGTCCTTAACTATTTCTGAATTGTCCCATCACAAAGATGTTATTTCCTTTAAAAATTTACCATTTTCATGGAAACAGAACTTTGGCTTATTTCAAATTATTTGGAAATCCTAAAAAGATTTTAAGTTCTGATTCAGTTTACTAACCTTTAGCCTAAAGCCACTGCTGAACAACTGCCATTTTCATTTCTATACTAAAGATGGTTACACTCTAGGATTCAGGCAATGTTTGAATTTCTGTTTGCAAAGTGAAGGGATTGAGCTCTCTGCCATAACCTTTCTAAATAATAATGGTTACTCGGGCCACCAAACAAAAAAGAAGTGCTGTTCAGGGGACAATTCTATTCATTTATTTGCTTATTTATTTAGTCAAGAAATATTGAGCACCAACTTTGTCCCAGATAAATTCTTCATCATGTGGGAACGAACACTAAACAAACTAAAGTCCCTCCTTCGGGAGTTTACATCTGGTAGACGGTAGGGGGTGAGGAGAGACAAAACAAAAAGAACGAAGAAAAGTGTGAAAGGTGAGGTGTGCTATTTTATTTTAAGATGACTTCATGAAAACCTTTCGGATATAGTGACATTTGGACAACTGATATCCAAGGGAGCGATGTTTTGGGCAGGGGGATGCTGCTAGCATATGGTATAACCGTATTTTTTATTTATTTGTTTTGTTTGTTTGTTTTTTGAGACAAAGTCTTGCTCTGTCTGCCAGGCTGGAGTACAGTGGTGCAATCTCAGTTCACTGCAACCTCCACTCCCGGGTTCAAGTGATTCTCATGTCTCAGCCTTCAGAGCAGCCGGGATTACAGGTGCCCTCAATGACACCTGGCTAATTGTTGTATTTTTAGTAGAGACAGGGTTTCACCATGTTGGTCAGGCTGGTGTTGAACTCCTGACTTCAAGTGATCTGCCCACCTTGGCCTCCCAAAGTGCTGGAATTACAGGTGTGAGCCACTGAGCCCGGTCCCTGGCATAACTGTAAATAAAAGACAAAAAGGAAGCCCAGCATAGCTGGATCAAAGTAAGAAGAGGGGACAGTAGGAGGAGATGGGGACAAATAGGTAGCAAGGGACCAGATCACTCACAGTCTGTAGATTATGATAAGATGATGAAAAGCCACTGGAGGATGATGAACAAAGGCGTGATGCCTACAGGGTGGAAGCAGGTGAGAGTTAGGAAGTTTTGAAATTGTCCAAGTAAAAGATAATGGTGTTTTGGAACAAGGTAGTAATGAAGATAGTGAGAAGTGTTTGGACCCTGGATATCATTTCAGAGGAGAGCTGATAATAGTTGTTGGCAGATTTAAGACACATGTGACAGAAAGAGGGCCATCGGGGAGTTTTTGATCAAATCCATTTGATAGGATATCCAATCATAATCATGGAAGATATGAAGAAATTTCTCAAATATCTTAGTATTATTTTGAGAACTGGCTAGATGAGAATGAGTAACTGATGCAACATTGTTGGGATATTAAGGTGAATAAAAGAATTATTTGTTCTTTTGTTTTTAGAAATAGAACACCATGTAAATACCTCATGTCCTCCCTGGCCCTCTTTCATCTCCAATTGGAGATATATGATTTAAGCATCAAGCTTTACTTCTAATCACCTCCACAGCCTTTTTCCTCTTTTCCTCTTCTCCCTCTGGCTCTCCATTCCCCCTATTTTTGTTTCTTTTCTTCCTTTTATACTTCTCTTTGGTTTTTCTTTCTTTATGGTAGTCCTGATAAACAGAAGTAATGGCACAACCTCTGAGCTTTTTGTCCAGTACTGTTTTCAGTCCCAGATAGCTTCTTTGTGTTCCATAATGTCAGTTGAAACATGGTCATGCTATGCTAAATATTTTATCTTTAACTTTCTTCTACAGTTCCTTAGAGTCATCTATTTAAGACCCCAAACTGGTCATGTCACATCTTTGCTTGAAATTCTTCTAAGGGACCACATTGGCTTTAGAATAAAATTCAAACTTCTTTGGAGGGCAAAAAATGGCAATTTAAAATTTTGGTGTGCTTATCTACCCCTCCTCTTTTCTAGCTACTCCATGGAGGTCTTTCAAGACAAGCAAAACGTTTTTACTTTTCTCTAAAATTTGTCATGTTTTCTCTCACCGCCAGATCTGGGTGTGCATACTATTTCTTCAGTTTCTTGAACACCCAACTTATTTGCTTTTGTCATCTGCCTGCTGCTATTATCCTCAATGGTCTGCTCAGCATTCACCTCTATTTGGAATCTTTTTGGGTCCCACCAAAGGCTTTGGGTACTACTTCTGTTTTCCCTTGACCCTGACTTTACTTAAAGCATTACAAAACAACTATCTGCTTAACTCTCTCTGCCTTACGCAGTGAATTTAAGGGAAGTAGTTTAGTTCTATAACTGCAGAGCAAGTCACAGTCTCTAGTACATAAGAAGCACTCAATGTAAGCTAGTTAAAATTATGAGTAAATGAAGAGAAACAAAGAAAGTATATTATGAACCCCACAGGGAAGAATCTTATTTCTTTGTCACTGATAAGGAAAACTCTGTTTTTAGATTGAACATAGGGGGTTAGCAAAGAAGATGAGGATTGAAGATGTAAATTATTGAAAGGCTGTAGGCCTTGCTTTGAATCATATGATGATTTCACTGGATCAAAGGGTGTTTGGCAAGCAGAAACCCTGAAACTGTGCCAACATTTCTGAGTTGATCTGCTAAGAGTGAATAAATTTTAAGGAACTGTAATTATCATGTGCATTAGCCACCTTTATAATTGAAAAGGTAAAATAGCAATGAAACGGTGCTGTAAATGACAATATTTATGTACTTAAGGGTTGTCTGTAAAGGCTCAATCTTACAAAGATTTCATCTGCAGGGATACAAGCCTTTCAAGTGCTTCTGCCTTGGACTTGTATGGTATTTGGAGACAGAGTCACCCTCGGGTGTGGCTGTGCACAGTTGTATTTTGTTTTGCTTAACTTCTGAAGCTAGCCAGATTCCTGGGACTACCAAGTATGGTAACAAAACTAGCAGAACAGTTAGATGGTCACTAAACAGCTTGTGTTGTCCTGGCAGGAGTTGACTTTCTCCAGTCTGTTTCAAGTTCTTCTTTGGCTATTTGTCAGAGAGGCCTGGTCTCCCTGAGCACTGGCGGGCTGACAGCCCCCAAGTGCTATATAAACATGCTGGGGAATTAGGCCCAAAGACAACATAAACTGTGAGTTGACATCATAAAATTCTAAATTGTAAGACATTTTAAGGATCCTTTTTGTCTTTCCTTGTTGAAAACAATTTTAATCAATGCCTCTAAATTAGAGAATAATGGTTAAATTATTTCCATGAGATTTTTAATTGAGTTAATCTTTGGCCAACTTGAAACAAGTATCAATTAAAAGTAAAAGCAAGGACAAACAAAAAAGTAAGAGTCCTAATGCAGGCATTGCTTCTCCATAAAACATTTTTTTCTCTTCACAATAAATCATTAAATCTTGTCTCTTCTTATATGTTTCAGACATTGCTTGATGTCAGTGTGCAAACAAAGTGATCACAGTGATATAATAAATCTATCAGGTCGGGGGCAGTGGCTCATTCCTGTAGTCCCCCAGCACTTTGGGAGGCCAAGGTGGGAGGATCACTTGAGGTCAGGAGTTCGAAATCAGCCTGGCTGACATGGGAAATCCTGTCCGTACTAAAAATACAAAAATTAGCTGGGCATGATGGTGCAAGCCTGGAATCCCAGCTACTTGGAGGCTGAGACATGAGAATCATTTGAACTCGAGAGGCAGAGGTGACAGCGAACCAAGATCATACCACTGCACTCCAGTCTGGGTGACAGAATGAGACCCTGTCAAAAAAAAAAAAAAAAAAAAACACCTAAAAAACTAACAACTTGAGGACTTGAGACTCTAGTAAAGGTATAATTTATTTTTGTAGAAATTCTTTTTTGGAGGACTTGAGACTCTAGTAAAGGTATGGTTTATTTTTGTAGAAATTCTTTTTTAAATAAAAGAATGGATATCCCAAAATTCCACAGGTAACTGTGTCAATATAAAAGAACACCATTTCAAATGGGCATTTGCTCTTTCTTTCTCTTTCTCTCTCTCTCTTTTTTCTTCCTTTCCTTTCTTTCTTTCTCTTTCTCTCTCCTTCCTTCCTTCTCTCTCTCTTTCTTCCTCTTGTTCATTCTTTCTTTCTTGTCTCACTCTGTCTCCCAGGATGGAGTGCAGTGGCATCAGCTTGGTTCACTGCAGCCTCAGCCTCCTAGGTCCAACTGATTCTCCTACCTTAGCCTACTGAGTAGCTGTGTCCACAGGTGCATGCCACCGTGCTCAGCTAATTTTTGCATTTTTAGCGGAGATGGGGTTTCACCATGTTGGCCAGGCTAGTCTCAAACTCTTGACCTCAAGTGAGCCACCTGCCTTGGCCTCACAAAGTGCTGGGATTACAGGTGTGAGCCACTGTGCCCAGCCCGCATTTTCTCTTTAATCAATGTAAAAGATTTAGACTCTTAGGATGAAATACCTCCAAATATAAAGTTTGACTTTAAAATAAAGATATATTAAATATCTTGGTATCTTGAAAATTGCAAATGTTTATGAAGATGGTATGAATTCCAGTCAAGAAGCATAGATGTACAGAACAATTTTTTAAAAAAACCCAAAAACCTGAATTGCATTTATTTATATTTTAAAATCGATTTAATTTAGAACCCTGACCCTTATTTTCCCGTTCCTCCTTCCCTAACCACTCTCCAAGAACTTTATAATGGCATTGGGGAAGTCCCTACAAACACTGATCATGAGCAGTCATTCCCCATTGGTTACAGCCAAGGTGTCCCTGCTCAGTCTGTACAATTCCTTCAGGTCCAGAGGTTCTGGAATTACATCTCCTTCTGGGTCCTTGGAATCGTTAATGAATGTGGTTACCATGCCTTTCTAAAGCCTGGTCTTCTGTCTGGACACTGTCAGTAAATAGGCTTGGCTTCTGGTCCTTTGAAGTGCACATGCCCACCCTACTCTTCCACTCACACTCTTTTTCTCTCCCCACCTACCTGGATAAAGGAATGGAAAAAATAGGGGGATAAAAACCTAACAGTTCAAAACAAACATCCCACCACATTTATAAAGGAAAAAATCTGAAAATACTCTACATATTCATCAACAGAGAACTGGATAGGCTATGGTACATCCATACAACCCATTCAATGAAGGGGTTAAAAAGAATGGGGTAAATCTGTATGTTCTGATATAGGAAAATATCCAATATACATTATTAAGTGCAAAATGTAATTTGAAAAGTTATATGTATAGCATGCTCCAGTTTATATAAAAATATAAAATATATATGTATGTGTACATATATAAGCATGTATAAGTATGTGCACATTTATAAGTATGTTCAGGTATATATGTATGTGTATCTAAACATGATTATAAACGTAAAAAATATTGGAAGACATCACAATAAACTCTTAAATGTGATTATCTCTAAAGAATGGCATTGGAAGAAGGATGAGAAGAAGAGGATTTTATCCTTTTATATAATAAATTATTTACCTTTTTTACAACATGTACATGTTATTTTCCAAAATTTGTACAATCTCAGTTTTCAAAAAGGTAGAAATCTGTACAAGTCTTTTTCATAACAATCATTTTTGCATTTGTTCAATACATTTTTAAATAAGTTTAAGTATTGTTGAGTAATCTTTTTAATTTTCATGTTACTGTCATGGGAGCATGAAGAAGAATATTTGTTCAGAAAATATGAAAATTTAGAGCAGTATTCTTTTTCAAGCCTCATAAATTAAACATTTTAAAAATCTGCATTTTTTCCTCTGTTATTTTAATGTTTCATTTTATTATATTTTAAATTATTTTACTAATCATAAATATGTTTTGCTGTATGTTAGGGTTGGAAAAGTAAATTACACAATTGTATTGAGACTAAAAGAAATGTCCTCATGTTATTTTAAATTACAGTATCTAACTCTCATAGATCCATACTCCACATGTTCAGAAAAGCTCCCTTTTGCTCCAGTTGTCCTTTTCTTTCTTTCCCATGGCTTGATTAATTAAGTCTATACATTTAAAAACACTTCAAGGAGCAGAATTTTGAATTATGGCAAGAACATTTACGGGAAGGAAAGGTTTTCTAGGCAGGAGGCACAATATATGGAGAGGCATGAAAGCATTAAATAGAGTCATGAGGATGAGAAACTACCACTGAAGCACAAAATATAAACAAGGGAGTGGCAAGAAATCAGAGTCACTGGCTCATCAAGGTGTTTGTTTATTATGCATGCAAAGGGAATCAACAATTTTTGAATGAGATGTTCAGATATGCATTTTTCAAAGATCATTCTGGATCTCATTGCAGAGAGTACATTTTACGAGGATGAGACTGGAAAGCAAGAGATCAGTTAAGAAGTTAGGACAGCAGTTCAGGCAAATGATAAAAACTTGAACTAAGCTGGTAGCTAAATGGGCAATAAAAAAGGAGATCTAAGAAATGTGTATTACCTATGGTTTCACATAAAACACAGGGAATAGATTTTATAAGTCTGTATGAATATATCTACATTTGTTCATCCTACTTGAGAATTATTGAAAGCAGGCAGTGAAATTTTAAAATCTAAGAGTATGATTAGGTGCCTGTAGATATATAAAGAAAAGTCTTAAACCAGTATAATAGGTTTCTAAACCTATTATATCATAATAATGTTGTAGGAAACCATCCTCCTGAAATTGCTTCAGTAGCTGGACAGAGTCTTTTCTTTTCTTTTTTTATGTTTTGCGGTACATGTGCAGGCTGTGCAGGTGTGTTACATAGGTAAACATTTGCCATGGTGGTTTGCTGCGCCTATCAACTCATCACATAGGTATTAAGCCCAGCATGCGTTAGGTCTTTTCCCTAATGCTCTCTGGCCCTGGACAAATTCTTGAGTTTTGTTGTCACATGGTTTGGCTATGCCCCACCCAAATCTCATCTTGAATTCCCATATGTTATGGGAGGGACCATGTGGAAAGTAACTGAATTATGGGGGCAAGTTTTTCCTGTGCTGTTCTTGTGATAGTGAATAAATCTCACAAGATCAGATGGTTTAAAAAAGAGGAATTCCTTTACACAAGCTATCTCTCTTTGCCTGCTGCCATCCATGTAAAATGTTACTTGCTCTTCCTTGCCTTCCACCATGATTATGAGGCTTCCCCAGCCACATGCAAGTCTGATTAAACTTCTTTCTTTTGTAAATTGCCCAGTCTCAGGTCTGTCTTTATCAGCAGCATGAAAATAGACTAATACAGTTTCTAGTTGTCTCTTAGACACCTTCCCTTGGATTCCCATCAGCAACCTAATCTTGTCTTAATTCAATCTAGACTCATTATTGTCCCAGACAGCCCTCTTTCTCCTGACACTGCAGTCTCCCATTCACTCAGGTTTTAAACATTATTTTCACTTATGACTCCCTCTCCAATTGCCTACCACCCTAAACTCCACAGTATCTCTAATCTCCGTCTTAGTCTTTCTTCTCTCTTCAAGTTCAGGATTGTATTCTTTTTCACCTGGACTCTCACAATAATGTTTCTCCTCCTGTGTTCTAACATAACCACACCTAATCCATCTTACATGTTGCAGCTGGATTCAGCATCCCAAAACATAGTGTTGATATTGTCCCTGTTTCAAATCTGTCAAGGCTAGTGGAAATTTCAATTATTACAATTACTTTGGAAAACTCTTTGGTATCATCTTCTAAAGTTGAGCACACACAAACCCTATATCACTCTATCTTCCAGGCTGGAGTACAGTGGTGCGATCTCGGCTCACCGCAACCTCTGCCTCCTGGATTCAAGCAAGTCTCCTGGGCTTCAGCCTCCTGAGTAGCTGGGATTATGGGGATACACCACCATGCCTGCCTAATTTTGGTATTTTTAGTAGAGACAGGTTTATCACACTGGCCAGGCTTGTCTTGAATTCCCAACCTCAGGTGATCTGTCCACCTCAGCCTCCCAGAGTCCTGGGATTGCAGGTGTGAACCACCGTGCTTAACTGATATTGGAAATTTTCTATCATTTGACCTGGGTGGAGGTTGCATTCTGCTTCCCCTTTAGGAGAAGAAAAATAAACACACAGAGAGGAGGATCCAAGATGGCCAAATAGGAATAGCTCCAGAGTGCAGTTCCCAGTAAGAACAATGCAGAGGGTGAGTGCTGACTGCATTTCCAAACAAGTTTTCACTGCCCACAGACCAGGAAATTCCCAGGCAGAAAAGTGCCATGAGTTTTCAGCACGGCTGGTGCCACGGGTTGGCGCACAGAAACTCACACAAATCTGGGCAGCCGTTTCAACTGGTGCCTGGAACTCCTGGGAGACAGAGCCGCCCATTCAACTGAAAGGGAGGGGGCTGAGACAGTGAGCCAGGCAATCTGCCTTGGCAGGTACCACCCCCACAAAACAAGCAGTCTGAAACGCTCTGGATTGAGAGTTTCACAGCAAGCGCAGCTGGACCTAGGATGGTCCAGCTCAGTGGGGGGAAGGGCATCTGCCACTACCAAGGCAGTCCACCAGTACTGAGGCAGTTCACACAGCAGCTGGTCATAGGCTGTGGCAGCTCAGCAATGCCTCTGCTGTCAGACTGTGACTAGACTACTCCGTGCAGGGCAGGGCATCTCCAAAAAAAGGCAGCAGCATGTCATGAACTCATAAATAAAGCCAACCCTCCTAGGTCAGAGCACCTGGGAAAACAGGTGGTTATGAGTTCTGCTATAGCAGACTTAAAGGTACTTGCCCAGCAGCTCTGCACAGAACAATGGAAGTCCCAACACAGCACTTGAGTTCCTATAAGGGACAGACTGTCTCCTTAAGCAACTCCCCAACCCCTGTATACCCAAAGAGACACCTTATAAAAGAGAGCTCAGGCCGACATCAGGCGAGTGCCCTTCTGGGACGAAGATAACAGAAGAAGAAACTGGCAGCAACCCTTACTGTTCTGCAGCCTCCGTGGGTGATCCCCAGGTAAGCAGGTTCTGGAGTGGACCTCTAGCAATCCTGCAGCAGAGGGGCCTGACTGTTAGAAGGAAAACTAAGAAACAGAAGGAAATAGCTTCAACATCAACAAAAAGGACGTCCACTCAGAGACCCCACCAACTACAGAGACCACAGGTAGATAAAGCCACTAAGATAGGAAGAAACCAGTGCAAAAAGGATGAAAACACCAAAAACCAGAACTCCTCTCCTCCTCCAAGGGATCACAACTCCACACCAGCTAGGGAATCAAAGATGGATGGAGAATGA
The DNA here is from genome assembly GCA_963573385.1 of Cacajao melanocephalus. Lineage (NCBI taxonomy): Eukaryota > Metazoa > Chordata > Mammalia > Primates > Pitheciidae > Cacajao > Cacajao melanocephalus. The sequence continues at coordinate 175,007 of CAUYLG010058044.1, forward strand.
ATCTGATGAATTGACAGAAACAGGCCTCAGAAGGTGGGTAATAAACTTCTCGGAGCTAAAAGAACATGTGCTAACCCAATGCAAAGAAACTAAGAACCTAGAAAAAAGGTTAGATGAGATGCTAACTAGAATAAACAACTTAGAGAAGAATATAAACGACTTGATGGAGCTGAAAAACATAGCACAAGAACTTCACAAAGCATACACAAGTTTCAATAGCCAAATCGACCAAGCAGAAGAATGGATATCAGAGACTGGAGATCAACTCAAAGAAATAAAATGAGAAGGCAAGAATAGAGAAAAAAGAGTGAAAAGAAACCAACAAAGCTTCCAAGAAATATAGGATTATGTGAAAAGACCTAATCCACATTTGATAGATGTACCTGAATGTGACAGAGAGAATGAATCCAAGCTGGAAAACACTATTCAGGATACGATCCAGGAGAACCTCCCAACCTGGCAAGACAGGCCACCATTCAAGTCCAGGAAATACAGAGAATACCACAGAGATTTTCCTCAAGAAGAGCAACCCCAAGGCACATGATTGTCAGATTCACCAGGGTTGAAATGAAAGAAAAAAGGCTAAGGACAGCCAGAGAGAAAGATCGGGTTACCCACAAAGGGAAGCCCATCAGAGTTACAGCAGATTTCTCCGCAGAAACCCTACAAGCCAGAAGAGAGTGGGGCCAATATTCAACATCCTTAAAGAAAAGAACTTTTAACCTAGAATTTCATTTCCAGCCAAACTAAGCTTCATAAGCAAATGAGAAAAAAAAATCCTTTACAAACAAGCAATTGCTGAGAGATTTCGTCACCACCAGGCCTGCCTTACAAGAGCTCTTGAAAGAAGCACTAAACAAGGAAAGAAACAACTAGTACCAGCCACTCCAAAAACGTACCAAATGGTAAAGACCATCAACACAGTGAAGAAAATGCGTCAGCTAACAGGATAAACACCCAGCTAGCATCAAAATGGCAGAATCAAATTCACACACAACAATATGAACCTTAAATGTAAATGAGCTAAATGCCCCAATCAAAAGACACAGACCAGTAAACTGGATAAAAATCAAGACCCATCAGTTTGCTGTATTCAGGAAACCCATCTAATGTGTGAGGACACATATAGGCTAAAAATAAAGGGATGGAGGAAGATTTATCAAGTAATGGAGAGCAGAAAAAAGCAGGAGTTGCAATCCTAGTCTCTGACAAAATGGACTTTAAAGCAACAAAGATCAAAAGAGACAAAGAAGGGTATTACATAAAGGTAAAAGGATCAATGCATCAAGAAGAGCTAATGATCCTAAACATACATGCACCCAATACAGGAGCACCCGGGTACATAAAGCAAGTTCTTCACGACCTACAAAGAGACTTAGACTCCCACACAATAATAGTGGGATACTTTAATACTCCACTGTCAATATTAGAAAGATCAATGGGACAGAAAATTAACAAAGATATCCAGGACTTGAACTCAGATCTTGACCAAATGGACCTAATAGACATCTACAGAAATTTCCACCCCAAATCCACAGAATATACATTCTTCTCAGCACCACATTGCACCTACTCTAAAATTGACCACATAATTGGAAGTAAATCACTCCTCAGCAAATGCAAAACAATGGAAATCATAACAAACAGTCTCTAAGACCACAGGGCAATCAAATTAGAACTCAGGATTAAGAAACTAGCTCAGAACCACACAACTTCATGGAAACTGAACAACCCACTCCAGGATATCGACTGGATAAACAATGAAATGAAGGCAGAAATAAAGATGTCCTTTGAAACCAATGAGAATGAAGACACAACGTACCAGAATCTCTGGGACACGTTTAAAGCAGTGTCTAGAGGAAAATTTATAGCAATAAATTCCACATGAGAAGTGAGGAAAGATCTAAAATTGACACCCTATCATCAAAATTCACAGAGCCAGAGGAGCAAGATAAAAAAACTCAAAAGCTAGCAGAAGACAAGAAATAACTAAGATCAGAGCAGAACTGAAGGATATAGAGACACAAAAACCCTTCAAAAAATTAATAAATCCAGGAGCTGGTTTTTTGAAAAGATCAACAAAATAGACCGCTAGCCAGATTAATAAAAAAGAAAAGGGAGAAGAATCAAATAGACGCAATAAAAAATGAAAAAGGGGACATTACCACTGATTCCATGGAAATACAAACTATTATCAGAGACTACTACAAACAACTCTTGCGCATAAACCAGTAAACCTGGAAGAAATGGATAAATTCCTGGACACTTGTACCCTCCCAAGCCTAAACCAGGAAGAAGTTGAAACCTTGAACAGACCAATAACAAGGGCTGAAGTTGAGGTAGCAATTAATAGCCTACCAACCAAAAAAAGTCCATGTCCAGATGGGTTCACAGCTGAATTCTCCAGACATACAAAGAGGAGTTGGTACCATTCCTTTTGAAACCATTCCAAACAATCCAAAAAGAGGGAATCCTTCCCAAAACATTTTATGAGACCAACATCATCCTGATACCAAAACCTGGCAGAGACTTAACAAAAAAAGAAAACTTCAGCCAATATCCATGACGAACATCGATGCAAAAATCTTCAATAAAATACTGGCAAACCGACAGCAACAGCACATCAAAAAGCTTATCCATCACGATCAAATAGGCTTCATCCCAGGGATGCAAGGCTGTTTCAACATACACAAGTCTATAAATGTAATTCACCACATAAACAGAACCAAAGACAAAAACCAAATGATTATCTCAATAGATGCAGAGAAGGTCTTCGACAAAATTCAACAGTACTTTATGCTAAAAATTCTCAATAAACTAGGTATTGAAGGAACACATCTCAAATTAATAAAAGCTATTTACCACAAACCTAAGGCCAATATCATACTGAATGGGCAAAAACTGGAAGCATTCCCTTTGAAATCCTGCACCAGGCAAGGATGCCCTCTCTCACCACTCCTATTCAATATGGTATTGGAAGTTCTAGCCAGAGCTATCAGGCAAGAAAAAAAAAGGATATTCAATTAGGAAAGGAGAAAGTCAAATTGTCTCTATTTTCAGATGACATGATTGTATATTTAGAGGACCCTATCATCTCAGCCCAAAATCTCCTTAAACTGATAAGCAACTTCAGCAAAGTCTCAGGATACAAAATCAATGTGCAGAAATCACAAGCATTTCTACACACCAATAACAGACTAACAGAGAGCCAAATCATGAGTGAACTACCATTCACAATTGCTACAAAGAGAATA